>VZTL01002720.1:0-17276 GCA_013400535.1 Scopus umbretta | reverse complement strand
AAATTTTTTACAATGAGGATGCTGAAATACAAACAGGTTGCCCAGAGAGGTGGTAGATGTCCCATCCCTGGAAACATTCAAGGTCAGGCTGGATGGGGCTCTGAGCAACCTGATCTAATTAAAGATGTCCCTGCTCATTGCAGGAGGATTGGACTAGATGACCTTTAGAGGTTCTTTCCAACACAAACTATTCTATGATTCCATGATTCTAAAATATACATCAATATTATCAACAAAGAAACTTTCAGTATAAAAACACACATATTTTTAAGACGCCCAAATGCTATTTCAGGTCATAAACTTTTGACTGAAGAGATAACCAGGGAAAACATCTGTACCTATTGGTTCCTTTAGCAGCAAGGCCATGGACCAACCTATGTCATCCATGTGAGACAACATCCATTTCCAAAGTACGAAACAGCTGTTCTGTTAAACCATATTGTTTGAGAGTGGGATAAAGCCACCTGCACCAGATTCACAAATAAGCAAGTTGAACATAACATAGGAGAATGAAAAATACATACAGCTAATTTACGTAGATTGGTCATCATTTCATTCTGATCTTTAAAGCCAGTTGTGTGAATTTTGCTCACAGCATCCTCTTTTTCAGTAAGCCATGCATCAAAAAGGCACTGAAAAAAATTGGAGATAAGAGAACAAAAAGTCTTCAGTCAGGCCTTTCCTAGTGCAATTTTTTGAAGAACATTCAAATTAATAACTGCTAAAACTACTCACCTGCTCTTCCGCAAAGTGCTGCCATTTACGAAGAATATCTTGCAGAAGGACCCATCGGTCTTCTGTCCATCTGCAGATGGCTGCCCATCGGTTTCCAAAGTGCTAGAAAGAAAGAAACGCACAATAGAGCTTTGCATTTGTTTCCATTTTTTTAAAAACAAGGCAATCTGATTTTCCAATGGCATTACAAATTTTTGTGAAAACACTTTCATAATTCACTTTTAACACTCTTGAGGCCTTAAAATATGTTGCACGTCACACTGAAATGGATCTTATCACCATTTGAAATAAAAGCAAAATGGAGAGAATAGAAAAGGCAGTAGAGCCAAAAAGAGAGAATTTTAATAGTAATCTACAGACATAATTTTCTATGAAGTCTCTGGTACTACACTCTCAAAAAAACCCTCAGTTTCACAACTTTACAATGCCCAAACTATAACTATTTGAAGCATAATTATGGTGGTCCAAATATGTGATCAAAGCAAAAAAGTATCTGGTTCTTAAGTTGCACTGTCAGTGCAGTTGATGTAGGTTTTTACCTCTTTTAAAACATTGCAGTGGGAAAAAAACCCAACACCTTATAAGCTATCACACCAGCACAAATCCCACTGAGGTTTCCCAGAAATTTGTAGCATATGCTACTACATAAGTTTAAAATTATAAAAAACACTACCTTGTTCTCTCTCCCTTATATTAGTTGAAATCAAGCATTATTACTTTCTTGTAATTTCCTACTAGCCTTTATTGAAAAATGCCTAAGACAGAGGATGAGACTTAATACTGTGACATGCTATAAAATTTTTATTGCAACAATTTACAATGATTTAATTACCTCTGAGCATCGTATGCAAATTATTCAGCTTCTTGCCCCCCAAAAAAACTTATAATATCTGCAAGATATTCTATACTACTGCATTATTTTTTCATCTACTTCAAAAGCACATCTTGACAAAAGGAAAAATAGTTTCTTCCTTTCTTCATATTTATTTATTCACTCGATTTTTATGGGGACCTTACAACTTCAGATATTCTATGATTCTATATTTTTCGTATTTACGTATTTTTCATTGAGATTATAATTTAATTTTAGAAAAAATGTAGCATCCGAATGATGGCTCTTTAAAACCAAGGGATTAAAATTCAAACTATATTTTCTATCAGGAATGAAAGAATCTTATTTTACACTGCCTAGGAAATAAAAAGTCAAATTTCAGGATATCATTTCAATTTGTGGCTTTACCAATTTTATGTCAAAGTAAAAAGTCAGCAGATACGTTGTTTTTTATTTAGTGAAAGCTAAACACGTAATAAATCTTGCAAACTAAACAGGCAGCAGTTATGCCATTGAGTTATATCATACTAGATATTGGCTCAATTTAGACAAATGAAAACTATCTCTAATCAACTAGCATAATAATGATAATTTAAAAATGTGTTAATTCTTAAGCAGCTCAAATGTTATGCAGTAATACAGAGAAGTATGTCTTTTTCAGTCACTGGCTGCATAAATACAAAGCAGGTTTTGAGGAAGTTGTTTTGTTTGACTTTTTTAGGCTTAATATTAGGATCATGGTTTTGGTATATATTTGGAATTACGTAATGGGTATTAACTTTCTTTCCTAATTAGGTCTAGACAGAAACCAAGCAATTTTGCAAATCTAAGAATGTGATTTCTTTGTACATTAAAATCATGCTAAGTATTAATATTTGCTTGCCATAAAACGTAATGTGATCAAAGATGACCAATTCAAGCAAACACAAAAAAGTTCAGGTTTTGAATGTGAATATTTCAGAAAGTTAATTTCAATATTAACAGAAGCAACTGCTCGCTGGTGAAACATCTATGCCCTCAACTTACCAGGAAATAGAGTACAATATATTTTACCTATTCATTTATCCACTCATCATTAAGTAAAATTGCCAAATCATATAACACAGAACAGTGCAGAAAATGATTCATAGCCAGCTAATCCAAATTTTCTCTTTTTTTTTTCCTTAAAATTACTTCTTTTCCTTTTATAAAGAATTCATGATTTCATAAATAGTATTTATTAGCCACACAGGCTAAATACTGTGTATACTGTGATGCATACTCAGTAATGGATTTTCTGCAAAAATTGTATTTTGATTAATTGCATGGATTTGAAAAACAAAATCTTAATATAACAAAATTATAAATGATATTTAGTTTCATTTGTCCTGAATCTGATTACATTTCCAGTTTAGCTCAAGACAGTCTCAACACCTCCATCCTTCTTTTCTCTCCAAGCCCAGAAGACAACCTAGCAGATCTGCAATATCTAGCACTCATTCAATTCTTTATATTCAGTTGAACTTTTTTTTTTACTTTGACTGCTTTGCTTGCTAATTACTAGTTCAAAAATCATAAGCATATCCTTCCTCATATCTCAGATGCTTCTAATCTGAACCCTGATCTGAGACTGTCTTTCCTAATAATTCCCACAAATCAGGATAATTATTATTAATTAACTACTCAAAAACACTGTACATGATTCAATGAAGTCACAAGAAGTGGCTTCTTGTTATTTAACAAGGTCCAAGCCTAAGTACTTAATTTTCCCTATATGCCCTTTCTTCCCACTACCATAGGAGAAAAATCTTTTAATTTCTAAAGTTCTATATACACAGATGATGAGGTGAAACACGTGGCTGTTTTGGTGCCTGATTTACACTGAAGTTTATGGATACTATTTATGTACTGCATTTTAAAAATACACTTCCTGTATTTACTATAAGATTCATAAGTCATCCCAAAGTTAAGCAGCAAAGGTTTTGGCACCTCTGATTCAGATTACTGTTTTTAGAAAAATCTTTTCATAACCAGACATCTCTCCATTGGTAATGCAGGTGTAGATCAGAACAAATTACACTGTACAAATCTAACTAATAGTTCTCACCTGCCTGAAATTTTGAATTCTCATACAAGCCAAATACAAGGTCTTTGACAAGAAAAACATCTTGTTCAAACAGGACCTCCAAAAAAGAATGAATGGACTTTCACGGACTTTACATTTTTCTGAAGAAAATTTCATTCTTAAAGTGTGCAGCACCATGAATTATGCAAGCTCTTACATCTCCACCTTGCAAAGGGAATTATATAATGGATATATACATATGTATACATGCATGGATGCAGAGGAAAACTTGGAGTTGGTGGAAACACACTAATCTACACAAATAAATAAATAAAACTGCTTATTACTAATTTAATAATAATTATTAAATTATTAAATAATCAATAATCAATTACATGGGATGGATAACATATTTGAGATAAACGGAAATATCATATTTAAACAGATTAGATCTTTTTTTCTCTTTTTAATCACTTTCCAAATACTGATTAAAGCATATAAATTTCTTTTCCTAAACTATTTTCAAGAACACCCTAAATAATGTCTATTAGAATACAAAGCAAACCAAAATTAATTTGAGGTATATCACCTCATACAATACAGCACCATTAGATACTTGAAGTAGGAATATCTACAAAGCTCAGCCTGGCTTGAGCTATAGACTCGGTCCTAGGATCTGTGGGTCATTAAATCCATACTTACACAGCTCTACCATGTAAGCACTAATTTTTCTACCATTAACTGCAATTCAGCACAATTCCATGTGAATACATACAATAAATAACCATCCATAAATCACATATAATGAATGTCCTCGTCATTGGTATACAGCCACCATTTCCCTTGCTGTCTATGATAGCAATAGCAACAGGCACTCACATAGGTTTATTGTCACGTATGTTCTCAGTTACTTAATTTCTCCTTATGTGTTAGCATATTGTATTTGATTGCTTAAATTTAAGTTATGCTAATCAGAGACTAAGCCTCAAACTCAGTTCATTATCTTTATGTCTATGCTACTTTTTATACCGACTTCTATTATATTGCATTCTTTTGATGTTTTATAAATAAAGCAGTAAATCTTTTACTGATAAAAAGTTTTTTTAATAAAAATCCTCATACCTGACTAATTTTTAAATACCTTACATTCAAGCAGCTGACTTTTTGTAACAATCCTCATAAAGAAATAGTTTGCTCTCAACATCTGCAGTAACATCTTGAAAAAGATTTTTTGTTTGCTCATCTCGAAAACACCAAAACCTCAAAAGTACAAGACCAAATATCTGGCTCTGTGTTTACTCTAAGAAATGCATTGATTTGCATACTCAGAAAGTTTTGCTGAGTCAATACAAAATATGATTTGCAACATATGGTTTCAAAGAGCCACAAAACCTAACTTTTTTTTTTTTGTCCCAATAGTTTGACAAGACATTTTATTTTAATAAAATAAGTAAAATGACTAAGTAACTGCACTGATAAAAGGGTTGATACTGCAACCTGCCTTAAACCTGTTCTTTCTCATAAGAGATCATGACAACCGTGACACTAAGATACACTGGTTGAATAGGTTTAAGACACAAAGTTTCAAGTCAGAAATATCATGTCAGGACTGTCTATTTATAGAGTAGATATTTACTAAATCATATGGTGCTTAACTTTACCTCTTTGTTCACATCAAATAGTAGTTGATGCTGTAAGTAGCCTGTGTGATGCCAGGAAACTCAGACCGCAGTTCCCAACACCTGGGAAAGCAAGTCTCCAGAGAAACTGACTGAATCCAGAGTAAAAAGTAAACCACCCTCCTGCTCCCTTGAAATGCCTCTTTTTAGAGCCCTAGCTGAAATTTTCAGAGAAATCTGCATGTAAAAGAAACTGGGTTTTTTTTGGATTGAGAGGACTCTGAAATAATATTCTTTATGACAACAAAAAGCAGAAGATAAAATATTCCCAGTCTGCAGAAAGATCAAAGGAAGGAAACATGAGAACAGGAGAAAATGAGTAAAATCACCACAACTCTTGAGAACACTGGAGTGAATATATAAAAAGTGAAATAATATGCCTCCAGTCTACAACTAATAGAAGAGGGTTTTTGAAAGATGCTTTTCTAATAAAGTAAGTCTATCCACTCCTTAAAGTAATGAGAAATAGTGGAAATACAGTTTTGTCTATATGCAAAACAAATTTAAAAAAAAAAAAAAAAGACAGACAAATTTAGCGCATTCACAAAATTCTCCCATGTAACAATAAGCAGTGCGTGTAGTTCTTTAACATTCCATTATTGTGATGTATTTTTAGAAGAACTACCCATACATCATCTCAAATCAATGGATAGTGCCCTGAATAATATAAATATACAATAGACTGTAAATTACACTCTCAGCTCCTTTCCCTCAGCAGGGGAAAAGGCCATCAAGAAGCATTTGATACATTAAATGCAGATGTCTTTCCGGCACAGACCACGACACCTGAAGACTGGAGAGGACTCTAATTTGAGCTAGCTCACAAGAGTCCTTAAGGGACCTGTTGTCTGCTGGGTATAATTAGAGAAAAAAATCCCTGCCTTCATGGCTTCTGGATGTTATCCAGCCATTTCTCTGGGCTGAAGATAATTTCCCACACTTCCCTGAGAAACAAGTCAGACTATTGCAACAGATTTGCTAGTATAGTCCTCTGATTTTGCAGCACTAAATACAGATTTGAGCTTACTCAGCAGCTGCTTTTTTGGTAAGGCTCTGGACTGAACTGTATGGGGTCTGGGAGTTATAAGTCTAAATAGTCAGTTCTCAGCGGCAGCATAAATAGATAGAGCCTCACAACATGGTACACACTGATATGTCAAGTAAACAATGTTATGTAAAAGCAGTTTTAATATTCATACTCACCTAGGCTAGCTGTAATCTCTCAAACCACCTTAGGGCAACAGCTATTTGTAAAAGAAGCACTGTAATTGTGTTTACTTTTATTTTTCCAAGCAACGTTAACTTTTCTATGGATAATTTGCTTCAGGGAACAGTTTTGGCTTCTACGCCATTAAGTGTCTCTTAAATAGATTTTTTTTTTAGCATATACAATAAATCTTAAGAGCTTCTACAAAGTTTATTTGAAACCACTATAGATTCTTGTCATCCTGTTGAGAGTTTTAAAATTGTGAATTACCTTTTTATGGCTTTTAAATTTGTTTTATACAGATGCATGCATAAACATATGCATTATATACATATATTTTATATATATGAAAATATTTCAGGAATCATCCTCTCAATCCTTTTCAAAAAGAAAGGCATAACTGAATTGCACCTGCTTGGAAAATGTAGCCTTGCCTATTACATAGCAGTAAGTGTTCACTTTCTTCAAAATCTGATCCTGACCAGTATCTCACTCAGGCAGCCTTATTAAGCTCTTTTGTCTGATAGTGCATGCTCTTGTTTTGTTCTACTTTTAAAAGTCAGACTGGCAGATACATAATCAAGCTCTGAACTTTGCTTCATTGTGCTTTTTGTCAAGTGCTCTCATGGTTGTGCCTGCCAACACACTTCGTATCTCTCCATGATCGTATTCGTTTTCAAGTGACATGAAAAAAATAAAATAAAATAAAATAAAATAAAAATCCAAACAATCTTTCTGTACACTCAAAAAGGAGATGTAACATTTTGCTAGGATAGTAGGTGGACTGTGGTAACTCAATTCTCCTGGGCATGGAAATATGAAAGTTTGCACACCTCCCTAACACCCTAAGCCCCATAGCTTTGTATCTATATTTTGTTTTTATTAACATCTGTAATACCACTACATATTCTATGACTTCCAAAGCAATGGGATTATTGAACTTTTCTTTCAGATTTTTCTCTGAGACGGTATGATTCAAGGAGGGAACTGACAGGCAGCTGGACAGTCCCACGCCACCCCACGCTCTGCTCAGAACATGCCTGTGCTGCAGGGTACGGTGCCTCAGGAGTTGTCTTACTGGCATCTTTTAAGGAATAGATCTTCTCAGTGACAGTAATAATTGGGCATGCTTTACCAGAATAACAGGTGCCTTCTCTACTAGTACAGTTACAAATGGCATCTTTCCATTGCGCTCCATTTATACTTGTCATTCTTTATGTTTCTTTAATGGGGTAAACATATTACAGTAATGTCTGAGTTCTATCTCAGGTTGGATTCTAATATGGGTCAGCCACAGAAATAGCACGGGATACAAATGGTACTTTTGCAACCAGTGTAATAATAGCGGGATCCAGCTGTATCACCTGATGTGCTTTTAATTGTTCAGATATCTTTCTGAAGATGTGAAACTAGATTAGATGTCCAATACACTCAAACAGAGAAATGAAACTAATGACATGATTCCCTTCATTTCCTAGGAAACATGTCCATGAGAAACTGATTGGAAAGAAATGATGACTTTCCCCCAAAAAGTGTTTTTGAAAAAACAGCATGTACTCAATATTTCCTGATAAACATTGTTTGTCTACCAAAATATGATCCTGTACACATTCACTATTTGGTTTTGCTTTTTTTTAAAAAAGTCCTATTTCAATTTTGTGAGACTAGCATTGCCATTAAAAGATACACATATCGGGCATTATTTAAAATGAATGTGCCTTTAAGCACTTGCCAGCAGATAATGACACTTCATGTTACATAACACAAAAATACACCACATATACCAGAAGTTTCCCATCAGAAGAAAAGTCTGCCATTCTCAATAACTCACATGCTGCTGAATTGTGTATATTCTTACACGGAATACCCTTCTCTTAACTACAACAGAGAATCGTGTTACTTCTGTCAGGAGTAATGTAATACAGTTAAGAAATGAAAGACAAATACTTGTCCTTAGATAGATAAAACACATTGATACTGAAGAAATCACAAAACAAAAAGAAATTCACTCAGATATTTGTTTTTTTTTTTTTTTTTTTTTTTCCAAAAACAGGGACTTTANTTTTTTTTTTTTTTTCTTCCAGAACACGTGCATTTATTCATCTGTTTAAAAGTCATGTCCCACACATATATTTAAGGTCATCCTCAGAAATATCTCCTGAGATACACCCAACGCTACTAGCAGTTTTTCTTCAACTTTATTAGCACTTAATACCACTGATAGCTTTTTCTTTTAGAGGCAGAAGTTTAGTCATTACCTGAAGCTGCTCTTCTAGTGCAGCAGTAGCTCTGTCTCCACTGTTTTCATCCACCACCACTACCATATGGGTTAGAGAATTCACCTTGACTTGTTCCTGTTCCAAATCTTCTTGAAATGCCTATAATTAAAGCATATGTCTTAGAAAATGTGTTCCAAATTAAAAAAACACTGTGTGTTTGGAGTCCCACTGACTGATTAACACAAGAGCTTTATAATTCCATTGCTGTCAATACTAGGTAATTTAAACTCATTTTGTTACCTTAGCATATATACGCTAACATAAGCATATTGGGCAGATTTCCATTCCTTTCACAAAAATAGCTTACTGTTACTCACTCACAAGTCCTAACTCTTGATATAATATTTTAGACTGAAAATTTGGCTTGAGAAAGCATTTGTTGAGTTGGAGTAGCTGACTTATAGATATCAGTTTATTATGTAGATATATCAATAGCCTACAAATTTTAAATAGTGACTGGATTAGATTTGTACTTCATATTAACATATTAAATATTTTTATTTTGGAAAGTTATAGAACTATTAAAAATTACATTGTTTTTCATTAAACAACTGCATACTATCTTCAGCTGGGCCATCCTGTTAACGCTAATAACAGGATGAAAATGCTCAGGAGATGACTCAGGGTTAGGAAACATATGCAGCACCCTTGTTTCATTTATTGCAGAAACCAGGAAACAAAATGAGAGGCACTTTATGATTTCTGAATGTCAGAGGAAAAATTTTCTTGCCCTTTTGGCTTTGGTATCCGCGTCCAGCTGCAAGATGCAATAAAACTGAGGACAATCTTTTGCTGAAAAATAGTAAACTGCTAAAAGTGAAGAAACTTCTCTCAAATCTGCGCAAATTGATATTGAAATAATTCCTAACCTTGCCAAATTTCTACAACTCTTCACATCTCTCTGAACCTCCCACAATTTCCCAGGCTTCATGTGATAGATCTAACCAATTTTTCCCTCCCTCCTCACAGTGCACAGAGAAGTGCAATGGGAAGTCTAGACATATTCACTCTTCAGATGATGGTTTACAGCATGTTCACTGTATACCTACCCTATATCACAAAAAATAATAATAAAAAAGAGGTACTGTAAAGTACTGTAACACCTTAGTAAGACCCCTTGGTGGGTTTTACTGTCTCCTCTTACTTTTTTTTTTCCTTCTCACTTGCTGTGAAAGATGGAATCCCTACTTTGCTGTAGTTTGTTAACAAAACCCAAACCAGCCCAGCTCCTGTCAGACACTAGGGAACTGAGCAGACAGACCTATTTGCTCCTTCCTTTGCTGAGATGCAGCAAGTGGAGAGGCGACAAAGGGGTGAAGAAGAGGAGCTAAAGAAGTTTTGGTACTGAAACTTCGAGCCATGGAAAAGACAATATTCAATTTCGTTTCATAATTTTTGTTACCTGTCTCCAGTTTTATATTACTGTATTAACAACCAAATGCACGTTTTTAACTCCCAATAGTTAACCACTGTTTTACATTACTGGGTTCTGTGTTGTGTTTCTTAAATAAAACATGAAAGGACCCCTCATCCCACTCACCTGAAAAAACCCAAGGTTTCCAGGACCACATCCTGCCTGACACACTTGTTAGGTGTCTATAACTAGCTTCAAACCAATGGAAGAATGTGGGAAACCAAAGTCCTGGATTGTGTCCTCAATACTTCAGCAGAGTATGTTCTAGCAATTAGTACATATATAGTACGATTGTCACAGTCTGAAAAATAACATGGCTAACCACATGTGCTTTGTCACAATGGAAACCTTGACTGTATTACAAACTATGTTGAATTTCACCATACCAATTATTCTGCTGGCTTTTCAAGTAGCATAATTCACTTGGGTACGAAGAACAAGACCTTGCTGAAGATTAGGTCATGCATTTTAAGCCTATTTGGTAAAATCTCTCACTTTTACTTGAAAATTAAAAAATAAAATACGATGTGACTATAGGCAGTAGGAAAGGAATTCACGTACCACTTTGTTTTTAAGGCATAAATCCCTTACCCTAACATATTTCAGAGTTTTAATTCCTTCATGGGCATAGTCTTTGAGCCAATACATTAATAAGAATCCTCCTTTTCCAATATATTTATAGGAATCCTCTTTTTTTTGACTTTCATGCCGGTGATTACCTTTTGCTTCAGAAAGCTAGATTATAAAACAATTCTCAAGGACTGTAAAGTACACCAAACTGTTAGAGCAATCCCTGGAATTCAGACTTCTCAACATTTTATGACTTGATGAAGGAAGAGGAAGCAGAGCACTCATGGATCAGACCACATAACACAGCTTGCTTCCCCCAGGTACAATCCCCTCTTTCAGCCATACAACAATAAATACACTGCTCTGTAAAGCTACAGACAGGGAGAAGGTGACTTTATTTCTTGATTGGTGCGTATCTGAGAAATGGCATACCAGAACAAAGCCAGAGTTAGCAATGCTCTGCAAGTGAAAGAGTGAAAGAGTGAAAGGTGCTTTTGGAAGGGAGTCACACACATCATGTGGAAGACNGCTTGGTTGCTGATTGGAGTTAAACCACAACAGAAGTCAGGGAACTGAAAGTTGAGTCATTTTCTAATCCCCAGACAGATTCAATTTGCCTCAAGCTAAAGGGCTGTTCTTCATTATCCAAATGTCTATTTTTACCATGAAACTCACTGGTGACAATCATTTGTATACAGGAGCTTGTTGAAACAGGAATTTACTGAGGGTAGTCTCAAGACTAGAGCATGCTCTGTTCAAATCATTTAAATTGAAGTTTCTCAGCAAGTTCTCCTGACCTTGTAGAGATAGCAAATTTTCAGGGACTTACAATTGAAGATGGATATAGATGTTGATGCATGGGGATAGCAACAACAGAAACTCATAAAACTCCTCAGTTCTTTTAACCCCTATCGATCAGATAACAATTTATGCGACTCTGATATAATCTTCTTCAAAGTGAAGAAAAATACCTACTTAGGGTATCCAAGTACCCAAAGACAAATCCACTCCTGATGTCTGAACAGTTAGGAAGTGTCTCATTTTACTTTTGCAATTAATTTGAAGTACTGAAAAATCTTAACACTAAAAATTTCTCATAGTTTCTGACATTTTCATAAAAAATAAAAAGGCTCAGCCTTCCAGATAAAGTACAATTACCTAAGCAGCTTAGACTTTTTTAGATAGTTAATGAAACTATAACATCTACTAACTACAGACTGTATAACAATAATGTGGAATAATAAAATCAGTTCAATTAAAAGCACATTTTTTCTTAAGTATATTTCTAATATAGTATTCTGCTTAGCCAGCTCAACAGTCCTCAGATTTTTATTGAAAAGCAGCTTTCTCCCTTTATAAATCATAAAGAAGGGACACGTGCAATGGCAGACAAAATACATAAAATACTGCTCCAAAGACCAATAATTCTTTACTGAAATGTTTGACTGTTACTCCAAAATATGTTGACTATGCCATATTTATTACCAGAACAGTGTACTTTGCTAACGACCATAAAATCTTCTAGATTTCACCTCTATTTCAGTCCACTCAGAATATTGTTTGTACTACCAAGATATTAACGTCATATACTACGTTCACAGTATATATGAAAGAATGGAAAACATCTTGTTCTTCTACTTACAAATAAGACAAACTATATATGAACAGAATTTAAATTGAAGTTAAATTCAAGATGTTTTCTTTCCAACTTATTAACTAAATTGTCTCTTGTACAAAAAATATATTTGAAAAGTAATACACATATATAAATAATATTGACTAACTCATCACACCAAAATGAAGAACTAGTATGTGGGAGAGAGAGATTTCTGCTTGTCTTAACTCAGAATATTCAAATACAAGCTAAATACTCATTTTTTCTCAATATTAGAAAGAAACAGCATAAAGAGACTGCATAAATAAAAGGATTACATTTTCCATTAGTATTCAAGTACAAAATGCATAGAAATAGGAACAAAGTTATTCAAGTCTTAATACTCATGTATTCAAAATTTTTCAGGTTACTTTCTCTAATTACCATTTCATAATTACCTGCTGTCTTTTTTTTAAGAAGAAAATTTAATGTCAGAATATATGCTTAGCTAGCAAACCCGCATACTGAAATGCATTGTCTCCTCACAGGACAGGCACAGATAGCACAAATAGCAGCAGTAGGCATAGAATTTGCATTCTTCTTCAGTAGCACTCCTTAATCAGAATGCAGAAAAATCACCTTTAACACAGAAGTGAATCATGCAGTCTTTTGCAGCTTTTGACCTCTTTTTTAAAAAAAACCACAAAACTGTAAAAGCTGGTTTCAGTTTGAATTTTTTTTCGGGATGATCTGCCCTCTAGAACTTAAACTAGCACTGACACAGATCACCAAACATCAAATGTTAAAACCTCTCAAGATACTGTGGAACTGAACTGCTTTGAACCACTGATGTAGAAACATTAACAGGTTATCACAGTAAATCTCCATGACCTCACAAATCATCATCTGTTTTCTATAGTTTTCTGTGTCTCCCTATCATCATCACCATGTGTCATGGATACATATACAAATATATTTTAAAAATTAAATTAATATGAAGCCAGACAGAATCCAGTAAATGAAACAAAGCTATTACAGAAAGTATACAGTCTTTCTCTTTTTAATTCTAAATTCTTCCAATTAAAGAATTACCCTCATGGAATGTGAAAAGAATTTGGCCAAATTCTCTCTTCCACTTCATTTATTAGTTTGTTATTTTTCATTAATTAAATACATTACCAAGAAGTATTTTCCACAGTTAGAAACTATACTCTATTTTATAGTGCTGTACAGTTACATATGCAGAGTTGCAGGAGTCCTAACAGGATTATGCAGTCTAATTATGACTACTACATCACTGCTACTACAGCATGCAAGGAAAAAAGGTAACATGCAAAAAGAAGAAAACACAGGTATTAAAAAATCTGATATATTCTTACTGTATTGTGTAATGAAAGCATGTTACACTTGCCTCACATATTCTAGTATATTGTTTATATTTTAAAAAGAAGTATTTTTTTTATATATCAGGATACAAGTCAGAGTTGTGATAAAATAACTCTACAAAAACTTGTTCATTATACAAAACAATAAATATTAAACCAAGATTCCATATTACTTTGCTATGTTCTAATGGCAGGAGCAAAGCTTTTAAAATGTCAACAATTCAAATTGTTTTTTATGCCTTTGGAAGCATACCACAGCATACCTTATGCTCTTCTACTTGACGTTTTAGGTCCTCTAGGTCTGGACCTAAGGGCTCTGAATCAATTTTCTTTGTCCTTTCCTCTGTTTTCGTCAGCCAGTCAGCTAACTGGGCTAGCTGCTGATTCTGCAGATCCATTAGGATTTTATGTAAACTGTAAAACAAAGAAATAATAATTTAAATGTATACATGAAAGAAAACAACAGGCAGAAATATCTGCCCTGTATACTCTTAACCGATTTTCATGAGGCTACATCTCAAGACAGAAGTAACAAATGTATACTTTCAAACAGGTAACTGAAAATTTGTTTAAACAGTTTTGAATTAAAGAAAACAGTTCTGAAACTTTTTTTTTTTGGAACCCGAGTACTGCATATAACATACTGCCTGTTAAAATTGTGGCTGCCAGTTGCATTTCTATTAGAGCTGTTTGGAAGTTCAAAATTTCTACTATCTGCAGATCTACTATGTGAAATCCCATATCACATTTGTAGCCTCTTCATATTTTAAGGCATATTTGAAACTTCAGCACTTCTATTGTTGTTTGCTATTTATTTTATTTTCTACCTTTTTTTGAAAAAAAAAAGTCTTTCAGTTTTGAATCTTCTCAAAATGAGCATTTGGTCTCTGATGAAATATATATATTATTACTATTTGTTATTTATATAGTTAAAAATAAGTACTGTATACACAGTGTTATCTCATATTGTAAAAATAAATTGCCAAGTTTCCAGTGCTATTTGGTGCTTTCTTTGTATGTATCTCAGCTAACTCATACTCCATTCTTAGATACTGTTCCTCAGTTTATAAGCAATCTTTGGGATCACCTATAAATTTAGGAATGCAAAATACACTGAATCGTGTGTATATGCTAACTAAATGGCAGAGCTGCCATTTAGAAGGACCTAGACAGGCTGGAGGGACAGGACAAGAGGAACCTTATGACTTTCAACACAGACAAACGCTAAGTCCTGCAACTGGGAAGGAAGAACTCCTGGAATGATCCAGGCTGGGGATTGACTGGCTGATGGAATTCCAGAACTAAATCTAACTGAACCTCCATCACTCTGATATTGTCTTTCTGTCCCTGAAATGGCCTTTGCTTTAAAAAGAACAGGGCATTAGGTGAAACACCTTCTTAAAATAAACTTTAATGTGTTTATGCAAATAATACAGTGAGTATTGGTAAATCTTTGTTAAATAAGGATCCTTTTTTTCAATCAAACAGAAGTTTAACCAGGTAAGAAAAACACATAGACTTCAAATACCACAAAAGTAACAGGCAACAAGAATGAATGAGATATTTTCAAACAGGGTGCAAAAGGAATTATTCAAAAATTCCTAAGACTTGGGTATTTTTATCATAAAAACATAGCTGTTGCAAAAATAAACTGTTTGTACTTTTTTTTTTCCTTAGGGCAGCCAACAACATTAATCATTTATCTCAGGTTTATCACTTGTGTATGGATAGATTAAAAAAAAAAATTGGCTGAGGACTTCGGAAACAGGAATAATCAAGAGACAACAGTAATCGTAGGAAGACAAGCAGAAACAGGGTTTCTTGAAACAGAAGTGGTAATGGGGAGAAAATGTGAGCAGCAGTCTGGGAAACAAAGAAAGAGTGCAAGCAGTGATCAGAGGAATCCTGAGGAGTGCATGGATATGAAGTGTATCTTCTAGCGCAGAACAGCAGATACAGAAAAGCGGAGAAACTGCAGGTAAACACTGAGATGAGCTAACTTTATGGAAATAAAGACTTGCAAACACATTTAAAAAAATTAAAAGTTTGTTTTAAAATAAGATTTTAACTACTTCTGTTTCTGGAATGGTACCTCACTGGTATCAGATGGCACTGAGATAGTATTAGGTGTTACACCTGGAGCTCTGTGAAGCTATGCTGCTTTGTAGAAACAGTAATAATTTTTAAAGACTCCAGCTGGCAGCTTTTGGAAAGAAAGGACCAAAGAAAATGAATCACAGGAACAACTATAAACAAGAACCAAAACTTCAACAGAACTTGAGACACTGAAGAAAAAAAGAAAAAAAAAAAAAGTTCCAAAAACTGGGAAGGGCTCCATTAATCCAAATCTCTACATAGTAGAAATCAATGGTAATATTTTTCTGTATTATCTCTCTCAAGATTTTTTTTCTAAGAACAGAGTGTCATGGATCTTCATGATGTACTACGATTTCAGTTTTTTTAACTGGAAATTGTGTGTTAATTATTCATCAAAATGACCAGAAGATACATGTAGTGTCTTTTCCACTCTAATCTTTCTCTTCCTTTATGGATAGAGTACAGGAAGCAGATACTTTGCCTTATTATAACCCATGGTTCACAAGACATTAGTTATCTCAGATCAAACTCAGTCCTTCTTCACTTTCAAGTGTTTATTTTATTGTTTTACTTGACATTCTAAACCAAGTTATTATAAATATTAAATACAATGCTTCATCTTAGAGATAATTTTTTTAGCAATAAATGAAACAAATGGTATAGAAAATCTGCTAAAGTAAAGAGAATTTGATTTAAGAAGACCAAGATATGATGAAATAAATATTATATAGAATATTGATATTTTTCTGAAGCAAGGAGCATAAACTTGAAAATGAAATAAACACAGAAAATAATTTAATCAGAGTTGATTCTTAAGCAAAAGAATGTTTCTTGTTTCTTCCCATTCTCCAGGTACTTTCTGGTTTTCAAATTACTTCTGTAAACATCTGATAGAGCTTTTAGTACTTATTTATATACCTCAGGAGATTATAATAAGCTTTGTTTATGGTATAGCCCTCATAAGTTTCAAATACAAAATATTTTTCTACTGAATTGAATGTGTTTTAATAGTTTTGGAATTCTCCATAAAGTTGTAAATTGCATTAAGTTTTCTTCTCCAGTGGTTCATTTATCTCTTTGAGATGCTTTACTATAGAGAATCCTATTTGGGGAAGGGCAGATGGAAGAAATGAAAAAACAGGCTGTTTTCCTTCAGCATGCTAATGTATTGCTTGCTAGAAAAGTGGAATACTTTCAATACATAGCAAATACATGGGAAATCCAATTTGGGCTGCTTTTATACAATGGCATTACTGTGTTCCAAACTTCCTCTGATGTTCTGACCCCTTAACTCATTTTTCACTTTCACTTTTATAGTGTCCTTTATCAGTATATCTTTCTCCTCTCTTTGTTGCTTGCTTACTTTTGTTTCCCCTGTACCATACAGTGTATTACCTCTTTTTACATTTCCTACTACCATTACAACAGAGGATAGACAGC
>VZTL01002717.1:38752-60433 GCA_013400535.1 Scopus umbretta | reverse complement strand
TCCAACCTCAACCATTCGGTGATTCTGTTTTAGTATACTTTCTCACACAGTATCCCTATTCTTGCTTACTTTACACCTCTTTAGAGCGTTCTGTATGCTCAGATTATCCACTTTTTTCTTTCATTTCAAAATATGAGCAATATAGGCAGAAGAGTATTTTAATTACAAAGTTTCCAACCACTAACTTCAGATTTATCATTCTGACAGCTTAAGAAAATTACAAAAAAATAATTAGCTATACAGCAAAAGCGCATTCTCTTTATCCCACATTATGGAGAACATACTCACAGCAAAACTGTCATTTGCTGCCACTCTCCCTCCTCCTCTCTCTTCCAGTGTCTGAGTTCTCTCACTAAATAATATTATCACTCGCTAAGTAAAGTAATCTTATCACACCCAAATTTATAAACATGCACTTCCCAAGTCTCACCTTGTTTTCTATTAGTATTTCTACAACTCGGGACTTTCCACAGGACAAATCCCTCTTCTGTGTCACAATTTACTTAGATACCTTCTTGGTATGTCACACCTCAGAGGGACCTACAGATGCCAGAGTCTCAGTGTCAGCTTTCCAGGCAATACAGTAAAAATATTTCCTCCTCACAGGACCCACTTCCACCAGCGATGCTCTATTCTAACTCCAGTCACAGCGAGCGAGACGTTTCACCAAGAGCACATGTTTAGGAAAGTACCTGCATTCTTCCAGGCTCTAGTCTCACCACTACAGTCCTTACAGGGGTGATAACACTAAAATGAAAGACCTGCCTGTCACTGCAGAAGATTTTGGCTTGCAGAGAAGAGGAAGCAGTCTCACCATGGAGCCATATGCTGTCAAATTTCTGTGCTATACATTGGAATTACGCTTTTCTTTGCGGCAAAGGCAATTTAAAATAACTCCTGCCTTCTTCCACTCCCCCACGTTCCTTCTTTCACACTTATCAACAATTTCATTATCCAGTTTAAAAGGCTGGGACCCACACACTGCTGAATCAGCACAACTGAGAAGCAACAACTATGAGTTCAGGGAACAAACTTTTACTAGTTTTGTTGACAGAAAAATCTTCTGGGGAATCCTTTCCTAAAATGTGTATCAATAAATAAGAAAGTGAAAAATGCAGAGAACATTTCAGAGGGCAAAAAAGCAGCTTTGGCAGTCCTCTGTTTAACTGCAAAAGACAACATTATGAAGAACACTACCATAAAACAAATTTTACATTCTAAAATTACTTGAAGTACACTACTCAATTGAAGTAAACTGCTAGAAGTAAATGCTAAAATAATTCAACTGGGAAACATTAAATACATCTTCAGAGAATACTATTAACACAAGAAATACTCTTAAATTACATTAGACATGACAGCTAGATTTTCCATAGAGACATACAAATGCAAATCCTTCCAGTAGGTTAAATAAAAAGTATTTTCATTTCTAAAACACATCACTAACTTTTAGAAAATTTAAAGCAAATCTATGCTCCTTAACCTATAGTTTTACAGAATCGAAGCTACTCTATCTGCTCAGAAACAAGTCCTTATGAAGCCAGGTACTGCCACCAAGTGGTGGTGAAATTCTGTATGCTAATCTAATTATTCCCCACATGGAGAGCACACAGAACTGAAAGCGTTCCCCCAGCCGCCAAATATGAGTGATGGTGTACTAACACAAAGTAATTTATAATTAATCAAAGCAGAACCTACTGAATTTTCATATCCAAATCTAAAACTGACTTTTAATTTAAAATGGTTTTCCTGTAAGTCAAGTCTTTTTGTCCAGACACCTTTCGTGAGGAGCTGGGTAAAGAACCCTTTCTTCCAATACAAATCCAATACATATCAACGAACTGACTCTAATAATTAGCTGTTTTCCATAACTCTATACAAATCCCCAATGACTACAACCACACGGCCACAGGAGACTTATTTTCACTGTAATCCCAAGTTTCAGAGAAAGGTGAATTCAGTAACTGAAGATGAAGATCTCTAAAGGTATAAACATCCACCTTGTCATCCGGATAAGCAATCCAATGCACTTTTGTTAGTATGTAAAGCTCATAACCAGAAAGGGAAGGATTTCTAGAAGTCAGGTATATTTGACTATTGTTACAGGAGTATTTCTCAAGTTCATTAAACTATATTGTTAGTTACCTGCATGAACTAGTCCTGAAGTGTCAGTCCTACAGAGCATAGGTGAGAACGTGCATGACAACATGCCGCTGCATAACGCGTTCAGAGCGCAACTTCCTTAAAGACGACATTGAAAACAGTTTAACCCAATTTTATTGAGACAGATCTTTGAACATAAAACACCTTTCAACTCTGGAAAAATTCTGACCTTATTTCTTATTACTTTAAATAAAAGCTGTCATTCTTTTCATCCAGCATGACCTGAAACACATCTAGCAACTCCTCATGCTTTTTGCTTTTTTTGGCTGATAACTTTGCTGTACATATTTCAATAGTATCACAAATTTTAAGATTGTCTCTCCTGCTAATGTAGAAAGATTTCTTAACTCCCAAAGCATGCTATCTTTCCCAATTATAAAAAGACTACCTGAAACGAACACTCTACCTTTACTCATTTAATTTAGAACCTTAGTGTAACAAATTACATTAGTGCTACTCACTCATCCTTACCAGCAAACTGACTCTCATCATCCTCTATATTCCTTCAGTGATCAAGGGTTAAAAAGCTAGTAAGATTATAAGTAACAGTGCCAGGTAAGGCCAAAAAATCCCCTCTTGTACCTTTTTAGATTAAGAACAAAAAATTCTGCCAACTTGGAGAAAGTTATTGTTGTTACTGATGAACATATGAATGAATTAAGTTTTTAAAAGACCCAAAGCTATAGTTAACTCTCCACAACCAGATGAATAGACAAAACTTGTAATTCCAAGTGACAAGAAAAGACAAGGACACTCTGCTAATCACTGGGTTTTGTTAGTTTTTTGTGTTGGGTTTTTTAAATTTTTTTTTTTTTAATATATTTGCAAGACACTACAATAAGTGATTTAATGGCAGAAAACTCAGCTTCATGTTACCAGGTTAATACGAACAAGATGAAAATTGTACGAGATTCCTGTCTGAGCCAAAGAAACACAAATCCCACATACTCAAATTCATCCTGTGCAGAATTCTGTCTCTAACTTACCCTTCTTCAACATCTCTGATGGTATTATTCATTTATTACATCCCCTACTTTTCGGTAAAGCAATACTAAATACATTCAAGACAGTTTCTAGAAGCAAGTCTGTTTTTGCCTGGTATCTCAAATGCTTAAAATTTTCACCTCACTCTATACACTGTTACAGGGAAATTCAGCACAAGCACCTACCTTCTGTAACCTTTCCCAATACACAGAAGTGTGACCCATTATACTGTTAACACATGGAGACCAAGATTATTTTTCCCTAACTTTCCCCTGTATTTAGAACAAGATAGGTCCTCCTACGGAGCTCAGAAGATACAGTCTGAAGTCAGAAAACCCAAGAACAAAGACTACGGTTACCCCAATAAAGCACATTCACTATTTGTAAATAGTATCTTACACCTGTGTGTTTTTAACTGGCAGTAGATTTATTTATTTTTTTTAATTTGCAAAAGTCAGGTTATCATACCTTTCATATTTGCATTAGGAAAGCATATTATTTGCAATTAGAAAAACAAACCCCCCATATCATTTACTCAAAGAAAACCTACCTAGAAAGCATACTATCAGAGTCATTAGGAAATGCATTCTGGTCAAACGTACAAGAAAAACGCTTGAGCAAATCATTAAATCACATTTTCAGCTATTGCTTTAAGCGACATAAGCTTACACAAAAGGACAAGTCTGCACTGAGTTGTGGGAGTTATGTTCATTGTTTAGAAGCTTACAAGATGCTGCAGTCACTACACTCATGAGTGGAGCGAGAAGACAGAGGCAGCTGGGAAACGCAGGTTGTTCTTTAAAACGAAGCCTTTCAGTCATCCTTGCTGCTCTTCTCCAAACCTCCTTCAGCTCTGCTAAGTCATTTTTCAGTCACAGGAGTAGACTAGTACAAGGAGCAATACACATTGCAATGCGATCCATCTATGGTACACCACAAGTTTGTATAACTGGATCTGGTTTTTGTTTTGTTCTAGTTTTTGTTTTGTTTCCTGATAGTATGTAATATTTTAGTTGATTTACTGACTATTCAGTTGTCATTTTCACAGAACTGTCAGAACCTCAAGATCTCCCCCAAGCAGTAACAATACTGATCAAACGTCATTATGCTGTTTCCATGTATTCTTTTACACATTTTTCTGTCCTCTTGTTACGTATGTAAGAGTACAGGCTTTCTCCAACGAAACCAGCTTTTTTCTATTATACACAGCTAACCACCAGTGAGATGAAAGGTCTTTGGAGCTTCATTCAGAAGATTTCATGCTTGAAGAACACAGTTATTTATAGATTACAGACTTCTCAACTAATTTTCTGTATTTAAACCAGTAATGAGGTAACATAAATTAAGAGGAGACAGAACATAAACAGTAAGCATTAAGTACTGAAAGCACTAGAAGGCACGGGGAACAATCTAAATCTTACTGTGAATTCAAGTCCCCTCCCTAGCCATGATTCTTATTTTACACTCATCCTCAGATGGAGAAAAGTATTTCCTTTTGCGGAGTTTTATTTATTCTTTTTCTCAGAGCAGCACATTCCAGAAACCTGCTAAGGCAGTAAACATTCCTCTATGCATAAGTATATGCATACTACAGCAATACAGTTTACTTTTAATAGTTCATAGTTCAGAAGAAAATTCATAACTTAAGTCCTGAATCAGTTATACATTATACAAAGGAACAACACTGAACAGAAGAGTTACTTGAAATCAGTATTTTAAAGTTGACAGCAGTAGTTCTAAAAAAGTCTTAGCAAAGCAGAAGACACAAACAAAGCAGGTCATGTCTATTTTAAAATGCACATACTACATTTTTAAAGCTACATTAAGTCTACATATTAGTCGGAGATTAGAAATGAAGAAGCAGCTCATTTGAGCAAACAGGATCTCCCTCTCACCTCTTCAAAATACCAAATCACCGCAAGCAGCTGTATTCCGAGATGGCATATTAGTCAAACAGCAAGCAGGAAACTTGAGAAGCCAGCTTTTGTTTGTTACAGAAGCCTATGTACACAAGCCCATCATGCCCTGTCTCCACAACACAGAATTTATCCAACTGTGGGGCTTTACCTAAAGATACCCTTGGAAGAATCAAGCTAAAACAGATTAAAGCGAATTGCTCTTTGTTAAGTGTTTCACACAATTTAATGGAGAAGAGATTAATTTTATAGTTCAAAGTCTTCCTGAAGTGGAATATCTCATAACTTGAAAAGAAACAAAATCTGGGCTTAGCTAAATTCTTTTTCTCAAAATAATGGGGGGGGGGGCGAGAAATGCCACACATACAGATTTTTTTTTTTCCCTAGATGGACACTTTGCAATTGCAAATGGACACCTAAGTTCTACAGCTCATGAGTACCAGCAGTAAATCTTCATATACTTTGTCTTTCAAATAGCTCCCAACAGGGTTCCTGAGGACAGGAAGGGGAAAAAAAAAACAAACAAAAAACACAGAATTTCATTATTAAAACTTTGAAATGCTATTCTGGTAGCTGGTCAAATTTCCCACACAGTTATTTATTAATAGACCAAGTGCAAGTTTAACACACTGCTTTGACAACGCAAAGTACACTTTCAGTACTTTGAAACCAGGTGGGTAATATGCAGAGGATGAAATTCATTTCAAGTATTCGTAATTTTGGCTCTCCACAACTAGCAGAATGCCTTGAGAGCTTTTTGACTATATTAGCTTATGGAAGAAAAGCATAATTATCACCATAAACTTAAATATTAGGGTTCTGTGCATTTTGTTCCTATTTTGGTATCACAGAAGTAATACTATGTTCACAAATTACAGTAATCAAGATACACATTTCAATATAATTTTCACAGACCACTTTTTCTGAGTGTTTAGCAGTATATGCCAATGGATCCAACGAATTTGGGGGGAAAAAAAAAAAAGAAAACAAACCCCAAACCAAACCAACTTCTCACCTTTGTTTATTTGATTTGCATTAAGCTCTGAGATCCACTTCCACATTAAAACCAACCTGCAAAATAAAACAAGAACTTACTGTACAGCTGTCATTTGTTTGCTGCTTGTGTTCTACACTATCAGACAAGACAGGCAAAGCACAGAGGTGAGAAATTCACAGCTACAAATGTATTCTATCTGTTTTGTCTCAGGGTAGAAATATCAAAATTCCAGTGGTCTTCTCTCATACACATGTAATTTTCAAGCAACATAATGTTGGTACTTTAATTAAAAAACCCACCAAGAAATGGCATCAAATATACACATGCAATTAAACTAAGTGGGCAGAACCAGGGGGGGAAAAGTTGCACGGCAAGGAAAGCTCTGCTGCATTTTCTGCTAGTGCCTTCCAGGTCAGCTATCTTAAGTTCCCTGAATGGGGAATGAAGCACAAAAAGGAAACGGTTACAAATGAAAGCTTTTTTAAAAATCTTTTTAGCAAAACTGAACAATGTATCCGAGATTAAGCGCTAGAGGGTTTTAAACCTAGGCCTCACTAATGCCTTGCCGTTCCTAGGAAAGTTGCGTTTATTATTTTAAGGCTAGGTGGCCCATTTTAAAATCATAACTAACTGCCTTCATGAAGGCTGATTAATGTCCGATTAAACACTCTATTTTCAGGTTTGCTCACGGATCTTTACAGAACTAACTACACAGGGAAATTTTTCACTTGATAGTTGGAGGTGTCAGACTATATAACATTTGGAAGAGACTCTGAAAGTCACTGCAGCTGCACAAAACCAAGAATGGACTTGGGCACAGAACTGGGTCTATTTCTAATGAAGACACGACAATTAGTGTACAGCTTTACAGCAAGGGTTATTAATATCTAGACTAAACTAACCAGAATTAACTCTGAAAGAGATACCTATCCTCACATACTGCCTAAGACTCCTCCCCTCAATTTGTTCATACACGGCTTTTTGATTCCGAGTTCCCCAGTCAGCCTGTAACTGTCTCAAAGCCACCTGCCTAAATTACAAGGACAGAGAGTAAGAAAAGACAGACTTTTCAAAAAAGCCTTGCTGGGCAACACAAAGCAACAGAAGACAACTCTCCAAGCTCCTTTCCCTAGCCCAGGATCATTTCCTCATTATCACATTAAACTGTAGACTTTATGCATTAATGATATCCAAAAGATACGCTCACTTCTCAAATAAGTTGTATTACAGAAAAAAATAATTTCTTTAGTCAGGTTTTAGAGTAATACTCATGCGCCTAGAGAAGCAAAAGTGTTATTTTCAAGCAGCAGGAGGGCCCTACTGTATCTTACAGAAGGTAAATGTGAAGGTACAGTTTAAAAAGCCCACAAAATACACCCTGCACATATGAAGAGCCAAAACACCTTTCAAAAAATGGGAAAGAAGGTCTAGGCAGGCTTTACATTATCAAACACTAAGATCAGCACTAAACCAGTATCTCAGTAAACCTCAGTAAACCACTTTGGCTGGGCAGAGTCAATCCCAGTGTAACACTTCTCTCACTGCAAGTAAGAACGACATCTGCGACTGCCCCCGTGCAAAATGATTTTGCAACACCACTGCAGCAATTCTCGCATCTTCTGAACACTGCAATTAGCTAAACATTAGCGATAACTGTTCTCAGCATAGGTTTCCTGGTTTGCGATTCAAGCGCGGACAGAACCTTTGCACCAAAGGATTGAGCCCAGACAGCTGTAGATCGCTGTGGTAACGCAACAGGCTGTCATACAACCCGTAACACTGTAAGAGCTTTTTCATGACAACGCGTTACTTTGGACAAATCGTTTTACTCCGCCGACATAAAATGGGAAGTCTTACCCTATGCTGCCTATCTGGAGGGCATGTACTCTTATACTCATTGAATGTGCTCTTTGGAGAAAACTTAAATGCGAATACTCTTGAATGTAAGTATTCTCTGGTTCACGGGGAGCTCGCAGACCATTTGGGGGATAAATGTGGGGTTACTCTATACCTACATCTGGCACAGAGGGAAAGTGAAGCAAACAGAGAAGATGGGCAATCATAATTTGGATATTGTCCAGCTGAAGGAAAGGTGACAGATGTTTCACGAAGAGATCATCAGCAAGCAAACTGCTGCAGGACCAAAGGGCTGGCCACTGCAGCCCTGTGTTACAAACGTCAGAGGGCCCTGCAGAATTAACTCCCCTTTTCGGGATTTCAGACCCAGTGGTGCTCAAAGCTCGACCCACCGGGAGACAGCACGTGCAGTGGCATGCAAACATCTCGGTGAAGGCAATGCAATCCGCATCGAGACACCAGACTTGAGCCCAGTGTATTGATAGCAGTAAGACTCTCACTGTTTAAAGCAACCCAGCCTACAGTACCTAACCAACATTCACCTCTCAAAGGTCCTTCTGCTGTCGAGGAAGATTCCTCTCACTCCAGCAAAGCAATCAAACTCTAACACCTACTATTCATTTCAAGGGTGTTGACATTTGGAATAACCGAGCACCTGAAATTCTTTACCAGCAGATCCAAGAGAGGTAGTTTTCCAAGACCCCTTAGGGAAAGGCAAAGATTTCAAAAATCACAAATGCTTTGGCTCTCATTTTCCTGTCTTAATTCTTACTGTCAGGAAAGGAAGTGAGAATGAAAGCCGCTCTCCCTCACCAGGTAATACCGACAGCGTCAAAAGGGACTCAGAAGCAGGTAAGAAACGCAGTTACAGAGCCTTCACCTTGAGGCCCCGCCATTGAGTGAAAAGGGGCCGCCAGCAGGTACAAGGACCGCTGTGAAATGGTTAGGCTTCTGATGACAGGGAAGCGGCCGCCTGTTCCGGTGAGGGCAGAGAACAGAAGCAGAAGAGCACTGCCACGGCGGAGGTGGGCGACACGTCACTTGTACCCCCAGGGATACTAAAGAAACACAAACGGACTGAAAGTGCTTAAAAGCACACGTATTTCTCGCTAGTTGGTAAATGCGAACCACGGCTGGTTCAGGGCTAGCAATGGTCGCCTTGCCCAGTGACAAAACAAAAAAGCAGCCTCCCAGCGATACTTCTTTTCACGCGACACCCAAAAAAGGCTGAAGTAGGCACGAGAAGTTCTCCAGCCTGTGTGCAAGGACGAAGTCACATCTGTGGGTATTGCTCAGAGACAGAAGTGCAACTCCTCAAGTGTATCTGAGCTAGAGACACACACAAAGAGATTCTAAAAAAGCATGTGTTTGAGGAATAATTTAAAAGGCTACATATACAAGCTGTAAAATAATTGTTACAGATAATCATACTAGACTGGTTAAGATTTTTAATCTTTCTGGTTAGCTAGAGAACAGCTACAAAAGCTTCCATAACACTGCTTTCCCAAGTAAACTAAAGTTACAGTCGCTACTTCAAAATTCAGGTTCATAAAGAACAACTAAGATAACTACTTTCACATCTATAAAGACAGCAGAAAAGATTTTATCCATGAATCTCGCATCAAGCTCAGAAGCATTCACAATACACGGTTTATGTAAGAGACCATTAATCTGAGTTCAAATGTAAGTTACTGCACAAAACTTGCCAAAATACTCCTCTTGTCATTAGAGCTGGATCTTACGACTAAGTTTACTTTTATTCACTCTCCATTTACCTTACGAGGGCCCCGTTTGCTATAATGAAGCATCTCCTGCAACATGTCCCTCTCTGGGGAAAAAGTTTGAGAAACACTAGAACGCAAAGGTGTATGATGAGTAAATAAAATCTGCAGTAATCCTGACAAGAGTTTTATCTATTTATCTATTATTTAGCCCTTATTTGCTAACAGATCTGTGATAACTGTCATTTCTTCATCTATCTGGGAAAAGACACTTAAGCATCTTTAACCACCACCTTCTCCTGGAACAGTTGCAGTCAGGAACGTAATTCATAGAGAAGTTTTTTGGCAAGCTTTTTTGGTGTGGTTTTTTTGTTGCTTGTTTTTTTTTAAAGAAAGTTATCATGCAATACAAAACTAGTTTTTGCCCCCTTGCTGATTTTGCTTGTGGGGGAAGGAAAGAAGAAGAAACAAAGGCTAGAATAAGGTGTACTATAGGAACTACTTTTGTTGGTATAAGCTATGGCTAAACAGTCCATTCACCAGCTTAACATAAAAAAACAGCAAAAGGCTTGCAACTGTAAGTCTTGACTTCAAGTACTTTCTGGGACTTAGAACGTGTGATTAGTTGGTTGAGAGTGGTTTTTACATTTATTAGGATACTGCTGCCCCAGCATTAAAATCTGCTAAATTCAAAAGCCAGGGGCACGGAGCAATTTCCTTCTAGTATCTGATACAGCTCTGGAAAACATCCATAATCTTACAGAAATCGAATAAACCTAAGAATCGATGCAGGAAAAAAAAACCCAGCCGGTAGAAAACAGAGATTACTCTAAGAAAAGACTATTACAAGAAGCCCAGAAGAAGCTCCAGCTAAAATTGTACACACAATTACCAAGGATAAAATAATCTCAAAANAGTGAGGGGCCCAAAACTGAGCACAGCATTCGAGGTGCGGCCTCACCAGTGCCCAGTACAGGGGCACCATCACTGCCCTGCTCCTGCTGGCCACACTATTCCTGATACAAGCCAGGATGCTGTTGGCCTTCTTGACCACCTGGGCACACTGCCGGCTCATATTCAGCCGGCTGTCAACCAGCACCCCCAGGTCCTTCTCTGCCGGGCAGCTTTCCAGCCACTCTTCCCCAAGCCTGTAGCGTTGCGTAGGGTTGTTGTGACCCAAGTGCAGGACCCGGCACTTGGCCTTGTTGAACCTCATACAGTCGGCCTCAGAATCCAAGGCTATACTGCCATTTTCCCAACAAGTAGTCAACAATGACTTTGTCTGCACAAGATGTAGTTTCCTGCCTTCTGTTTGCACAAGGAGCTTTGATGCTCTTTGATTTCTATTAAGTATAAAAATAATCTACATTCAGTACCACAAATATGTAGAACTAACATTCAGTGTAGATTAATTTAAATAATCACTCGAGTTTGCTAAAATCACAAAAGTAATTCCCTTGGAGAATTTGTAAAACTTCTCTCTAACCTTAGGCTATTCCAACCCCAGTTTAACCAACTGAATTATAAATGCCACAATCAAATTTACCAAAACTAAATTTGCAAAGGAAAAACAACAATCACACTTCTTACAACAGTTAATGCAAAGCGACATTTAAGTGCAGGTACCCTACTGAAACCTGAATTATCCAGAAGTCAAATTAAGCAAAAACATTTCACAACATGAAGAGACAAAATTTAAGTCCTTTTACTGGAGATGCTTCTGATTTCAAAGAACCTGCAGTGACTGAACAAGAGCGAGCGAGCAAGCAAGGGACCGCAAGAGAGAAGACTGCCTCCTGCATTTTGAATCTCCTGCTAGATTTTGAGTTATCTGAAAAATAGTTCAAAGAAGTTACAGTTCTTCCTTTGTCTATTCATCACAGTAAAAGCCACATGCACAGTTCCCAAAGCTGTGGTAGGGCTTTCACGTGGAAGTGTTGAAATCTCTCCTTTTTCCACTCAGAGGAAGTTTTGCTTTTTGACAACACCCCGTATGGGACGGTGAAGCACTTCAAGGAAAAGCATGACAGCATAGGAAATGAACACAACTGATCATACCTCAGACTGTGAAGCTGTTTCAGTCCAAACAAGAAGATTACAAGTAGATGAATGCAACATTAATAGGAGTATCGCAGTCGGGGAAAAAAGTAGTCAGAGAGAGTAGCTTGAATGGCAAAAGAACTTGTGTTTTACCATCAATTAATTCAAACAACAGATTTAATTATTTCAAAAGTCTGTATTACTTAAATTAAAAAAAAAAAAAGGAAAAGCCATCGGAGGGAAAAATATTCTAGGTAGACTGGGGTTTGGACTAACAAAACATACTGGTCAAAAAGGTTACTTTTCCTCTCCATCACTCAACAGGTAAAGAAGTAAGCATTTAAAGATGTACACAATAGGCACACAATAAAGACGGAAAGCTGTCTAGAGAGAAGCAAGGGGAAACAAACATCATTTAAGGGCTGTTTACTCTGAGCGTACCTTATCCAGTAACCAATTCTGTAACAATGAACACACAAATGAAAGCATCATCAAAGCACTAAACTGAAGCATCAGTTTAAAGATGGAGTTCTGAAAACATTTAGAACCTCAGGGCCTTAAGAGACAATATTAATGTATTGTTTCTGAAGGTTACTTACCAATGCAGTTCCCCCTCCGCTAAGATTAGTTGTAACGTTCTAAGTATCCTTCCTATTTAATAAATGAGTTTACAGTTCATCAATATCCAACTAAATCGAATGGCGTTCTTCACAATGAGAATTACCATTACATAAGCAATAAGCTGCAGAGAAATAATTCACCTTCTTTCTTTATCATTTCTCTGCCAGTTTAAGCTACAGATCAACATACCATTTGGATAATAAGCACCTGGACATTTTCTGTCACCCTTCAGCCTATTTATCTTGACCACATGAAGTAGCTCTTCATTTGCTGCATTCATATACCTCAAATTTAACAGCTTCTCCCAAATAGGAAAAGCTTAGAGCACAGAATGACATCATCTCTCCATTCCACTCCAAACTGCTAATGGCACTGTACATAACCTTGGCATCATCCTTGACATTGAACACTTCTCCTCGCATTATGCTGTCAGCAAAATCCCGTCAATACATTACCTGTGCAGGAACTGCCTCTACCCTTCGGCTACGGAATTACTCTCTCCTCCAGTCTGAATTACTGTATATTCCTTCACCTTCATATATCATAAGCTCTACATACAGCACTCCAAAATACAGTGACATACCCTCTGACTACAAGCACTGCACAAATGCGCTCCAGAAAACACAGTTAATATGAGACCTTGCCTACCTCATAGCAATTGATTATGGTTCCTTACAGATTTCCAGTCCGAATTTGCACACCCAGTTTCTCAGCTGAAACTAAGTAATCAGAAATCCAAAACAGAAAGCTTCTTCACTGAAGTGCTCTTCTGAGGAAGTAACAGCCTTAATTCAAAAACATGCATTTTGTGTCTTAAAAAAAGATTTTAGAAACATCCCCGGCAGCATCCTCCGCATGGTCATTTTAAGAAAACAGCCTGTTACATTTCAAGGTTTGTTTTTAAAACACCAAACTGTACAGTGGTGTTAGACAATTGTAGCATCACCCTCTCCTTCCTACAAAACCCACAGAATTTTAATAAAAACACGAAGGAGTTAAAGCTATGCATAAGAATAAAAACAAGTTCAAGTTAAGGTTGTGTACATCAGATTAGTGCATCCCCTTTTGCGTACCACCAAGCAGCAACATTCTATTGTCCAAATGACCGTCTTTACATACTATGCATTCTTCTACAACTTGGAAGTTGCATTTTATGTATTTGGCACATATGCCTGTAAATGAGGCAGGATTCCACTGCAATGTCAGAAGACTGTTTCGTATAAGATACTGAAGGAAGGTATGAAATAAGAGTATACAATAAAAATAGCATATATGTACAATCAAAGTAAATAAAGCATGCGTGCTACTTGAGAAATACTATGTTTAAATACAGATACTTGCACTCCAAGTCACAGGCAACTGTATAGTTTACATGCATACTTTAAGTAAAGGCCTTCTTAATTTTTACCAATGACCACTGAAATAAGTCCCCGGAATAGAGAATAGTTTATCAGCTCCATCTCTACTGAACAAATCCCAGTGCCTTTTCAGTCACGAAGTCTGACAGAGAACTTCATCAAAACCCCTAAAAAAGCAAAGTAACTACAGAAAAATGGGATCTGCTATAGGTATACAGGAGGCATCACACATATGGGGCTTTGATGAAGAGCAGTCAGTTTGTCAGTCCATACCTGCGTGCCACCTGTGGAATCCTGACACACAGAGAAACGCATCAATTAATCTTCACACATTCACTGCACTTCACATATCCCTATCCTGACGTACTGCATTACACACCCCTGAAATTCTTCAACATAACTGCACTCTTCCCTCTTAATAAAAAAAAACCACAAAAAGTTTACTCCACAAAACACACACTTACATCCTTATGAAATAAAATACAATGCAGATCCCCGAGTAGATACCACTCTAGAATCTGATCCTTATGTATAAATCTACAAACAGGATTTAGGTTGGCCATATTTTTATATTTTGAGTTCAATATATAAAAATATCTTAAGCAAAAGCGTTGCTGCATGGAAAAAAAAAATCATTAAGGGCTTAATTTCTGAAACCCAGAATTACGTTACCAGATACCGCATATTTTGTGAAATAGTATCAGGGTGTTTTGTTTTTTTTTTTTTTTTTAAAAGTGATTACCATAAAAGATCAATACTCTGTGCTAGGCTTTCTCTACAAGTTGTTTCATAAGGGCATTATGTTTATTAATACAAAACTTAAAACCATTAAGCAATTTTTGGGGGTAGAAAAAGCAGTAATTAGGTTTTAAAAAGTATTTACTTGAAATTATTTTTTCCAACAAATAGATTGGTATTCTAAAACAAGAAGCCTGATGATATCTGTTAGTATTTAAATGGATTTAAATCTGTTCCCATTAAGGACACTTTCACCTAAAAGCAGCATCTCGCACAACATTTCTAATAGTAGTTAAAGCAGCACATTAATAGTCAAGCCATGTTGTTACTGTAGCAACAATGATTTCTGGTAGCCATTTTCTTTTCAGCTTTAACACCGTTGCAAAGCCAACAGTCCTCACTGCAATCTCCGTTTAAACCCAAAGGCGGCAAACTGCTCGGCAGTGTTCTCTCTGGCTACACACTTCAGATACCTCCCTCTAGACCGTCTCCTGAGGTGCAACGTACTTACCTAACAGCGTCCGCTAATGCTGGACTTGACAGGATTTCAGTTTACCCTGATGAAAACGTAACAGTATGGCAGTCCGCTTTTTTAAAAAAGCCCTGCATTTGGGAGACTGAACGGTTTGCAGGACACTGGAAGAGAAGAGCAGCGATGCGATTCATTATTTTAACCTGCAGGCTCCCAGAACACAGCCCAAGAGAAGATTACCAGGTAGCAGGCTTCCAGCCTTGGCCACTACACTGACAGCAGCCAGAGAACCCCTCCCTCGGATCACGGATCGCAAAAATCAAAGCAGGTGCCGTAGCCACAAGCAATTTCTTAGCAGACCGACGTCCCTCTGAATTGTCTGCATTTAGAAAACTGTTTTAAGACAAAACTAGCGTACGCATTTGTTTCCAACTCCTCTACGTTTCTGCAGTCTTAAAAATCACACCACCTGAAAGAGTTTCCCGGCTTTCCCAAGACTTCAATGCAATTTTTAAAAACGGTTGAACCTAAAACCCTACAGCTCAAATTAGTGATAAATGACCCTATTTTCACCTCTTTATTTAAAAAAAAAAAAATAAAAATCTCCCTTTCTTGTGTCATGACAGTTTGAAAGAAAGCAGTGGTGGGAGGGCACTACTAAGAAAGTGAAACACATAACCATTCATAAGAGCAATGGGAGGAAATAGCGAACGGGTATTAGCGCATAAGTACCCCTTACAAAACAGGATCCCAAGTCCAAATTCAGTTCCTCACAAGTTTGTTCCAGTTGAGCGGGTAGCTATGCTGGGATCACGAGCTCTAATGCCTGCTGTTGTCTGTCTAGACAGCGTTTCTGACACTTCCCGTAGACCGCGGCAGGAAGGGAATCTCCTGTTCGTACCTTCAGAGGAAGTGTATTTTCTATGCATGTGAAAATGTAGAATCTAACAAAAATTTCCTAGAGATTTCATGCACACTCAAGATCTCCATAAGTGTCTGTAAACCTCTGCTTATAAACTAGTAATAAATATCTCCTATGTAAGGGCTTAAGCTTAAAACAAAGGTAGGTTTATGCTGCGTTCTGAATTGGTGTGTGTGGCCAAGACATTTTATTCTGACATCCCCATGACCGTAACCTCCAGCAGAGGACAGAGTAGACACTCTGGAGTATTGGTGTCGTTAAACTCCACTGCTAATTCCCAAAGAGCCTGCTTGCTTATCAGAGGACTAAGCTGTCGCTACAATGAATCTTCCAGTATGAAGAAAATAAACACATAAAATAATCACCGAAAAAAATAAATTCCAGTACCAGCATTCTTCCTACAATAGTTTTGCTGAAATAAAATAGACATGCTTTATACAATGGGACTCAACTACTGCTTATCAGATTTGAAGTGAAGCTACAAAATACTTTGCTTTCTAATTGGGTTCATATACATGCTATTACTTACAATCTCTGAAAGACCACTTCGGGAAGTCCCATATACATGACCAGTAAGGTAAAGCCGTTCCTTCACTTTGTAGGAGCCTGCTTTTTGATGACAGAGGATTGGTTTTGGTGAAGGAGTAAAGTTAGAATATGCTGTCAACACTATCACCCTAATAACTTATTTTAGAAAACATTTTCAACAGCAAAAATCCATTCCTCACCGAGCTACTCAGTGTTCACTCTTGGTTTGGTGGCACTTTAAGCTTCCAACATTGTCCATCACCTACATAAATAGGAAAAAAACTATTTCCTACTTTAGATAAGCTGTAGCAATACGACGTAATTAAACGAATCGTGGTTTATTTTTATACCTTTATGCTAGACAGTTGCATTAGTGGTTTGATTTTTTTTTTCCCCAAATTTTTTTCTTACAACCCGGGTTATACCACCACACCTGGCAAGCAAACCAGGGCAAATGTCTCCACACACGTCTTTGAAATGTAGTTCAAGTCCACTAGTTACCATTTTGAACCCTCCGTTGTATCAGCCACACACCACCAGCACAGATCAGCTCCGACGCAACATCCATGTCTCATCAGCAAGCTCCTATTCATGGGCCCTGTGTTCACAGTCAGACAGCATCCACAAGATTCATTACTAACACACTTAATTCATCACCACACAGGACTGTTTCCTATACTCTCATTTCCAAGTGTTTTTATTGTAAAGTTACTAAGCCTTTGCTTAAAAATTATTCTATGAAAAGCATTTTGCTATGCAGCAAAGTCTCAAGATCTATCCCAAGGTCTCTCTACCCTAGTTATGCAGCACCTTGAAGTCTACTTTCTACACCGTTAACAACTTCTATGGAGTCTCCATGTCAGACTGCAAGAAGATACAGCAGGTCCTAGGCAGGCTTCACTTCAAGGTCAGGGCTTCATTAATCCTTCTCTCTTCAAGCTTGAACCCTTTAAATGCTTGTGGACTTTGTTCCACCGTTCACTTCCTTTTGCTTTGCCATCAATCAGGCAAAAGCTTTCTGTCTTTGAGTCTTTTACTATTTGAATTAATTCTTCCAAACACATGACAGCCAACAGACAAAACTCAGTCCTTCCAACCTGTATTTTTTTAGTAATAAGATACCTGGGATTTCAGGTGTAAGTGTGCAGCATTTCAGGCAGAGACTTCCCTCCGCTCATTTGCACACACATAGTAAAGTATACGGTATTTTAGTGCCTTGTCACATCTGCAAATACCTATCTTCTGGCTTACTTTCCACTAGCTAGCTATAATGACACACAACCAATAAACTGAGGCAGGGCACACAGGTTCTAACAAATATATTTAAGGCTCAAAACATACCTGCCACACCAAAAACCAGAAAAGCCATTACACTGCACGTATTTGGCCACTTCATCGCCACCATTCTGGTCATGTGGCATACACTGCTACTCCTATGAAACACCGATCTCATGACAAAAATGCCGATGTCTCCATCATATGATGAATTACAGCAGTGAACACCCTTCTTCTGGCTACAGCAAAGCATCCTTCTGGTATGCTCCCAACAAAGTTGTAAGATTTTCACGGAAGACAACAGCAAAAAGCACGCCATGTTGGTTATCCTCGCCTGCGCATGCCCAGCCCATTGGCTGTCCTTAGGCACGTAATCTGGTTGGGGCTAAAAAAAGATATACGCTTGATTTGTCAATTTTCTGGGCCGAAATAGATTTCTCAACCAAACTTTCAAAAGTAGGCCAAGAAACAGAAGAGAAGACTTACAACTCTAAGCCTGTTTCATATGCTTTCCACTGGATTACAGGGATAGCGCAAAAGAACCGGATCTGCATGGGCTAAGGTGGTATGAAATCAAGAGTATAAAATACATATACAAGCAGCTGGCACAAGCCAGTCACATAAATGACTCCATTTCAGAATACAGACGCAAATGACAGTTTTTTAACTGAGACAAAGAAACCTGTATGTTTCCCACACCTCCCTTGCACCTTAAAAAGCACGTAAGCCTGAGAGAGAAATATTTTCTTCTAGCAAGTAAACAGGTTATGTTATTTGTGCTAGTAACAAAGCTTCTTAAAACAAATGAAAGTGAGCACCTAAGATAAAGAAAACTTTGCCATTGTCTTGGATACCCACAGTTAAAACAAAACAACCACCAGAATACCTCCTGCATAGGCTTCAGAAATTCACGTAGATATTGACTAGTATGTCCCCAAAACTTAGTCACCTAAGTCAACGGAGGTTCTGGCTTTTAGGCCCATAAATAGGGTTGACTGGCCCCAGAGCTACTATCTTAGCTCATTATTAGGAATGTTGTAAATATACAAGTTAGATTTTCAAGGTTAGCTCCAGTTTTTCATGCTTGTTTTCAGCTGGAACACTGAAGACACTACAATCAACACTAAACGCTTAGAGAGTATCTATGAATGTGGAATCTTCAGGTTTAAATGGATTAATGGAAAGAGAAGAACTTTTCCTTAACATGGACAACATATAGAACCATACTTAATTAGAGCAATTCTGATAAAAATGCTCAGAATTTACTCAATTCCTACTTAACTTTAAACAGCTTCAGAGAAAATAAGAGCCATGAACTACTCTCCAGAACTCTGTCAGAAGTACAGAAGTACAGAAGATATTACTACAGATTTAATTTAAGAAATAACCTGTCTTTACCCCAGATTCACAAAACTAAAGAAAATTCAGAGAACAAATAAAACAGAAAACAAAGGAAGTTACGGCACAGAACAGGCCAACTTCTCCAAAAGTAGGACTTCAGAATACCCTAACCAAAGCTACTGCTTAACCATATTTAAACCTATCAGAAAATTGCTGGGACTTTACAATATTTAGAGGAAAATAATCTGATTATTTGTGTCTTTAATTTTGTATGAAGTATAGGCAGTCATAAAACACTCAGATTTGTACTGAAGGCGAGACCAAAGAAAAGGCAAGGGCATCTTGGGGTGGGGGTTTGTTGTTGTTTTCTGGTTTGGGGTTTTGTTTTGTTTACTTGGGTGGTGGTTTTTTTTTTTTTTTTTTAAACACTAATAGGGTTGTCCTATTAAAAACAAAGTGTGAATTCTGAATAGAAAAGCATTGGTAACAAAAGATAACACTTTAATATTTTTGTACTCTTTCAAATAAGCTGTTGATTAACACCACACAGCTTTGGTTTTCATTTCTGAATGCTCAAATCTCCTTTAAGGTCAGGAAGAAATGCTAATGCATCTACAGCAGAAAACATGAAGAAAAAGGACAACCTCAAGAATGGAAAAAACAGTACACTTTCTCCTGCTGAAAATGGCATTCCAGAAGATGACTTAAAAAACTGAAAGAAAAGGTAAAACTGTTTGGCGGAATGAAAGTGAAGTGACAGAGAGACTACCTTGAACAAAATCACCCTGGATCCCAGTATTAATATTACAAAGTTGGAAGAAGACTTTGCTCATAGAAACCACAACACAAGGGATCCCTAATTAATATCCCTCCTTTATATTTACGTCCTTTGAAAATATTATGCATCAGCATGCTTCAGGACCAGCTTATTAGATGGACCTAAAGCCAAGCTATTTGAAATGTATGAAACAGACCCTCATTTAAAACAGCACCCAACATCCCAAACATCGAAATGATCACTTCGCAGAAGTGAAACAAACCCACTTTTCTCTAAATGGCTTCATGGACAAAACACCCAACTCACCATTAACGCTCCAAATGACACGAAGTAATGTTCTGCTGGGATACTGCAATACTTTTCATGCAAAAGTATAAATCCATCTCTCCAATTCCTTAATGGACATTGCCGGACTTCTGAAGAGACTACAAAACCTGTATGTCTTCATAATTTTATTAAAAGTCAATACATTACCCTAAATATAGCCTTAATTTAGAACTTTGCATCTTGTTCCATAACACAATACCCTTACATTAGAAAACAATAAAAAATATTTTAATTGTTTGTCTCTATATAAAGGTTTAGCAAGATCTATCTGGATAGACAGGCAAAGGAACACGCATAAACTATGCACCCAAACACACGACTCCTGCAATGATTACAAAAAACCCCCTCACACTATAACACTGCAATTTTTTTTGTTTGTTTTTTTACCTAAATCCTTGCTAGACTACCTCTTGCGTATCATCTTCTCTGCTCACCTCTGCTAGAACTTCACCGGACTGCAAAAACGGAAGGCAAATTCCCAAATTGTAGTTTTCAGTGTCTAAAAGGTACTTCCAAAAATAAATTACCACAGTACCTGTATTGTATTTTTAGCAGCAGTGTGACACTTCAGTTATACAGGAACCTGAAGGGTTTCTCCCAAGTATCATTTCTACTTCTGTTTCTCTCCCTTGTGCAGAAATACGTTGTGCCTGTAAATGCACATTACTGCTGGTAAAATTGTGAAAAGCCACAGCGGTCTTACAACTGCAGTACAGAGGAAGACCTGGGTAACAATTTTTTTAATTTTTTTTTTTTTCTAGACAAGCTGTTCCTCTTCCTCACCAGCCCTCGCACATGCCAGGAAAGGAACCGGACCTCTCTCATCCACCAACACTTTCTGCCACATGGATAGCAGTGAGCATCACAGTGAACTTGGCCAGTAAATCTCACCACCTAAAAGTCCGGGATCAGGGGCTTGTCATTTACAGGAACGTGCCTTACCTCAAAAGACTAACAAAAGGAAAAGTCTGTGAGTATCCATGCTAAAGCAAGTCTACTGCTTCTCATCACAACACAGGTCACTGTCGTCCAACACATTTACAAGAACACAGGAAAAGCCAATCACTATCCCAAAGCACTTAGAAGAAAACAAGTCAGACAAAACAAACCTTCAGAGGTTTCCCCAAAGCAAAGATGTAGAAGGAATATACAACAGACAGTATCTACAGTCCTCTTTGGCTTACGTACCACACAAGCAACCTTTCCACCTCCGTTTTCATCAGCATTTCAGTTCAGTCTGCATACTAGACATACAAACTCTACTCACTGCCATTCTGTAATTGCTCCAAACCCTCCAAATCTCTTCATCGCAGCTTACCTAGGTTAATTCACCATCACATGCCCCCCTAACTTATCTTAGCCCCCTTTTTCCCCAGAAGAAAACTGCCACGACATAACCTATTTTTTTTGTTCGTTAATAAGTACTTGGAGTAGAGGGCACTAACTGGTATTTGGTTCTCAATTTCCCAGAAGATGACAAACTGTTTTTAAAGTAACCTCAGATTTCTAACAATCATTATGATTTGTATACAGTGCAGTTATTTTTGTTACATGCCACAGGTTCTCAGTTCTCATGTGTTGCTCAAGAACAGAAAAGGTTAGGTGATTTCACCAGTGTCAGTACATATATTTAAAAAAAAAAA
>VZTL01002717.1:231-32100 GCA_013400535.1 Scopus umbretta | reverse complement strand
CTCGGGGGGCGGGCAGGCTGGGAGGCGACGCCGAGACAGCAGAAGCGCGCGGTGCCATTTTTTCTTCAGCTTTCGTGCTTCTGACGGCAAACCGCGGTTCAGAAAGGCGGGGATCCGGCGGAGAACAGTAAATGCGTAAAGCAGAGACTGCTTCGATAAATTATTGGGGTTTTTTTTTTCCCCTTCGTTTCTTCGAGGCCCGGAGAATTTCACACTAGAGCCAGAAGTTGATTAAGGTGACGTTAGAGGTGTGAGCAGTCGTCGCTGCAAGCTCACGAAGACAACCGGGATTTCGGGAGGGAGGAAAAGGAAAAACGCAGCGCGTAAAATTCAAAAGGGGGGGGGGAATAGGTAGAGCCAAGAACCGTCAATCATTCCCGCCTCTATTCCCAGAAAAGTATGGGAGCAAATAATCCCGCATCTTTAAGTACACGGTAGCTAATGAAGCGATAAGTTACAGCCAAGGTGGATTTGTCGAGAGAACTGTATGAAGCCAAACTCGTCCCATGCTGTGACAGCGTAACGGGCCTTGGATGGGAGTAGCGGTAGATCTGTTACGGCTTCAGTAAGGTTTTTGACACCATCTCAGAGAGCTCTTAATTGAGCAAGCAAAAGACATACCATAATGAAATGGCTCTGCGGTGGTGAAAAATTACAGCAGCAATGCTTCGCTGTGAAAAACAGCAGGCTACAGCAAATACAGTTCCTTGGAGGCGGGTGCGTCCCGAGCTTGGTACCAAGTCTAATTATGTGAATGACGGAGTGCAGTTTGCATTGATTGGATTTGCCAACGATGCCAGACTGGCAGAGCTGGAAGCATGTTGCAGGACAAGAAACGAATTCCAAATGTTCTTGACAAACTGGTTGCAGAAATGGGATGCAACTGAATCAATACTTAAGTGCCAACTTCAACATTTAAGTAGGAAAATAGCAATTGCACAATTACGAGACTGGGAGCAGATGAATAAACAACAGGTCTTCAGAAAAGAGGCTGGGGATCAGAGCAGATCATAAACTGCACATGCATCAACAATGCCACAACATTGTGCAAAAAGCCGCAGGAGAGAGAGAGACGTGTAAACAGAACTGTCACATCGAAGAAATTTTCCTGTTTAATACTGGTAGAGCCTCAGCTGTAATACTGTGTTCAGTTCTAGGCTCTGCATTTCAAGAAAAAATTCTTTCAAAAAAGTCCAATAGAAGGGAGTACAGGGAAGAGGAAAGAAAAAAAAAAATCATTTTTTTTAAATGACGTGACCCTAACTGGAAATGGGAATGCTTGAGATTTTTTTAGTCTAGAGAAGAAAAGATGACTATGGGGAGAAAAATACATCGTTCACTAAATCCACTGCAGAGAGGGCAAAAATCAACAGTTGCAAAGTGCACGGAAAGAAATTTAGGTTAGACATTAGGAAAAGTTTCGCTGTGATACGGATAAATAAAACTGGCATATATTCTCTAGAGGGTTCCAGAAACTTCCTTGATATTTTTTAAGCTAAATATCCGTAAGAAAAGATTAGAAGCATTTGACTCCGCTGTGAAGTAATGGAGACAGGCTAGGCAATCACTGTGTTCAGCACCGTTTTCTGTAACTGCGGTCGCTATCCAGATAGCTGTTCCGATCCTATTTTTTTCACATAGAAATGAATCCCAGGGACATTTAAACATTTCATGTGTTGGTGTGATCTTACGCACAGGTGTAGATATCCCCTTGGGAGGCTTTGTCATGTTACGTTCTGTATAGCTGTGTGGCAACATATGTCACATGCTCAGCTAATTTGCTCATTTATAAACTTCAGGTATCACTAGAAATTCCACACTTAAAAATAATGTGTTTGTTAGCGTTGATGTAACTAACTCATGTAACTCACGTAGCTAGTGTGAATCAAGGCTTTTGCTTTTCTGTGGTTTTTTTCATGGTACCGGAGATTAATTTTCCCCAGAATCCATTAAATTCGGGGGTTTCTCTGGAGCTTGCCAGTGAGGAGAAGGCAGTGTGAATGGTTTATGTTATGGGACTGAGACCCACCAAACTCATCTCATTAGAGATGACTAAAAGGCCATTAAATAGGCCAATTTTTAATCTCCACTGAGTTAGACTGAATTCAAACTGATAGCCCACAGGCAAAAGGCTATGAATTTCATTACCAGTACCCTAAAGCGCTCAGTTCCCTAATGAGTGCTAATGTTATTCTGCTGAGAATTAAGCTTGTTTTCTGAAAAGATACATTTATAAAACCAAGTTCAGATATTTTGGAGCATGTATGGACAGTTTTCCAGTGCTCTCAAACACAAGAAACACTAGCACCTCGTGCAATCCACGGATTTCTTCTAAGATTCTTGGTCACATGTGCTCCATGCTAACCAAAATACACACAATAAAGACATGAAAAAGCAAATATTAATATTACCCCTACAGTTCTTGCTGAATATCATACACTTGATTGTACCCAGTTATTTTAAGGTCATGACGCTTAACGTATATTTTGTCCCCTAGCAGGTAGTTTTTAAGCAACAGCCATTCTTGCTCCAATTCTGCAATTAACAGTTGAAGGACAGCACCAAATTCTATAAAAGCATTAACTTCTAGAAGAAGATGCAGTGACTTACTATATTTCACATCTATTTGTGAACGAGTAGAACGGTTAGCATAAGCAAATCTGAACTTTAGTTCTAATGCTGCCAAACCTCACGATTTTTATTAAGAGTTTAAAGATATCTAGAACGTTGTTTAATGCCTCAGCTTACTCCTTGAGCTAAAAGGCCCAATTCCATAAGCAGTGGTGGGCTCTCTAAAAATGCTTACGATCCACACAGTCTGTGGGTCCACAGAAAAATCCGCATTTGGCGTGAATTCATGGAGCACATAACTGCAACACTTCATCAAAATGGCAGCACGGCAAAAAGATTATGTCCAGTTGTGTCAGAACTCCTGTTTTGATTTCTAGTTCCACCAGCTTTGCCACTTACACGTACAGCATGTGAAAAGTAGCAGATGATCTTAAAGGTTGCATGTCGGATTGAGAAGACTTGAGAAATGACGCAAAATTGAGATTGCACGGGTGCATCAAATAGAAATTTTAGGACCAGCCTCCAACGAGGCACTCCAAGATCAGCAAAAGAACATGTGCGGCCAGTAAAGGACCATACGATACGACTCTTGAAAATTAAGCCAGGTGTTGCACAGCTGGCTTTTCCTTTCCAGGAATTCTGGCTGCGTCCTGCATTATTTCTCCACCAATGCAGACAAGGCCTGATGATGGTGAAAACGGCATTTGAAAACCTCTTGAGAGAAGGTTGCTACCTAGTTCCTCTTGGTCTTCAAAATGGTAATAAAAAGCTTAAACCAAGGCAGGCTCTTTCATGTTAGCAGCAAAATACGATTAACTGAAACCAATTTAGAAAGTGTTTCTTCATATAAACATTTTTGTAGCTGAAGCTGCAGAGGGAGAGTTGGAGCAGGTCTAAGCTGAAGCATTTTGAATGAAAGAAGATTGCAAATGCCTCCTTGCAACACACACAGCAAAATCCCAAATGCCTGGAGGGGGAAACTTTTTAATGATAATTTCTTACATTTATATAGCACCTTTTATTCCCTAGGACCCCAAGCACTTCATTAACTCTATGCAAAAAGCTTCACCATGGGAATGTAGCCACTATATGCATCACGCTTTGAAAATTCCATTTTCAGTTGACACATTTCTGTCAATAACAAAATACTCTGCTTATCCTCTATACAGTAACCAAAACAACAACGGACAAAAGATTAAATTCTACAGTTTTGAGCTGTAGAACAGTTTAACCTGTATGATTTTCAAAACAGTAACGCACTCATGTAGTGGATACATTGCATTTATCCCATCCATTTCTACTCTCCGTTTACTCCTTTGATCTCACCTTTATACCATAGCCTTTGGTAGAAAATTTTGTCTTCCGTAACGTTTTCAAAATTGACGTGATCCTTGATGTCTGAATTTCAGACAAGAAGGGGCTTTATAGGAAAAAGTAGCATCTTTTATTAAATCCACTACTATGAATTGAAAAAAGTAGAGAAGTTTTTGAGTACCCGAGACATCATGCTTTTTTTCCCAGCTATGATGGTTGTTTTAATAAAATACCTTGCCTTTACCTACGAAGCCTGTCTTCTCTTTGCCCGTAGACCCTCCTAGCTACAAGGACAAGGCCCCAGAAACACGATGGGAAAGATATCTGCGTGTTACCGCTCACCTCGCCACAGGGCCTTTCTTTTCATCCTGCAGAGACGTTTCCAGTTTCTTGGCCTTTCTTACAAAGGCACAGTGCTCATTTCACCAATATCATCAAATTTAGGAACCCGATGTAGTGGTTGTTTCAACAAACGGTAATTAACGTGATTTCCGTTGAAATGTTAGAAGAACTGGTAACAGAATGAATCGGAGCAATTTGATTTATTTCAACATTGCAAAAACTGAGAGAGGAAAAATGACTTTTCTTAACTTCTTTTTTTGTTGTTTGAGCTGTTGATTCATGATCTGTTGACTTGCTTGTTTCACAGGCTCCTTTGAAATACAGTTGTCAACATTAATTAAAGAGGATTGTCTAGTCTTGTCTATTTTTCAGACAGAACGGAAAATGTATTTTATTTATCATACAAATTTAGTCTCTGCTATAAATCAAGATACGCTAGTCATCTTTGTCGGTATCAATTCACTTTTAGAATTACCAGTAAAGCAAGAAGAGGGCAGTAAGAATGGATAGGTAGAATGCCACACAGGCAAAAAACCCCTATGGCTCTCTTAACAGTAATCCCAGGGTAAGGTTAGGCCCAAAATAAAATATTTTGCCACGGAAGGGTATTTAGAAACTCTGCCCAGGGAAATAGTACTGCTTGCCACCGTTCACTGCCTGTAAAACTGTCGTACTGTTACAAGTGCTTTGAATCTCCCAGCCAGGAAAACATTTCCCACGTGACAGAAGACGGACAACCGGCACGTGCTGTCTTCCCATCGCTAGGCTCCTGTCCGCAGGCGCCAGGAGGACACGCCGCGAGGACGCGCCGCGAGGAAACACCACGAGGAAACACTGCAAGGACACGCTGCGAGGACATGCCGTGAGGACGTGCCATGAGGACACGCCGCGAGGATGCGCCACGAGGAAACACCACGAGGAAACACTGCAAGGACACGCTGCGAGGACATGCCGTGAGGACACGCTGCGAGGACGTGCCGTGAGGACACGCCGCGAGGATGTGCCGTGAGGACGTGCCGCGAGGACACTCCGCGAGGACACGCCGCAAGGACGTGCCGCGAGGAAACGCCACGAGGAAACACCACGAGGAGACGCCGCGTCCGTGGGTCAGACCTGCTGCCCTGGGCCGGGCCTTCCCTGGGGACGCCAAGCCAGCTTTTGAGGGGCGGGCAGCAGCTCGGCCGGGGCAGCACTGCCTGCCTGGCGCACGAGGCTCCGTTCTTAGCTGCTCCTCAGGTGCCACCGCAAGAAACGTTATCAATTAACAGATCCTGGCTTAATTATCAGTAGTGATTAATTACTCTTTATGCTTATTTTTTCTTGTGTTACTCTCATTCACCCCACATTAAAAAGGTGATAGCTAAGCTTACATCTTTGTTACCTTCAGGAGGATCTGACGTCTCTCTCTTCTCATGTCTGAGTTACTGAGCTCAACTCTCGCAGAAATCAAAGATCACAAGAAAGCAGATTAGTGTAGGAAAATAGCACCGTATATATAGCACTGACCTTCTTAAAAACAACAATGTATTGCCTTGGAGGGTTGCCATTTGCATCACGCGCAGGAAGTATTAACGTATGAAAATACGCTCTGAGCAACAAAACCATAACAAATTTCTTCCTGAGTCTGTTGATGAATTGTAATTGAGTGGGAGAGGAAGAAAGCTGTGGCAATAAACGGACCTTCAATTGACGACGGAAAGGACCTAAATAGAACAGGTATAAATTATCGGAGCTCTGCTTAAGCCAGTCTGATGATTCAGTTCACATTATAGTGCCGACATGACACCCAGGGAGAAGAGAGAGAGAGTCATTTCAAGTTCCCCGTTTCAGGTGTCACACCGGTAACCTTAACGTATCCCTGTAGTGGACGGGTTACGTAAGATTCCAGCTCCTACCACTATGGACCACGGGCCTGACCCTCGCCATGACAGTCCTACACTGGCAAAGCGTTCCTGATGGGAGGGAAGCTGCACCAGACCTGCCAAGTGCCACGTTCTGGTCTCCTCCTAGTTGTGTCACACCCCACTTCTCCCTGCACCCACCTCTGTGACTAGCCTTGGGGTCACACCCACGTCTGCAGCATACGTTAGAGACCTGAGCAATGTTAATGTGACAATTGGTGACAATAATCATTTCAGGCACACTCCATCTCCAAATCTGTGACTTCTGCGTGTCCCAGGGAGGGACACAGGTAGCACAACATGGGGGAAGTCACCTCCCTCGGCCGAACACCATTTCGACACCCTCACAAAGAGGAAAAGGTTTTGGCAGCCAACCCATACCTCCCAAGCCTTAGAATCACAGAATCATTAAGGTTGGAAAAGACCTCTAAGATCATCTAGTCCAACCGTCAACCCAAAACACCATGGCTACTAAACCATGTCCTTCTGGCCAGATGGAAGCCAGGACAAAGGTCCAAGTGAAGACATCTTCACCAAAACCCTTTGCCTTCAGAAGCAAGTGCCATACGGTTTAGCAGCACTTGAAAAATGAACAGCATCTCCCAGTTGCCAACGTCCTTGCCAGTGTTATGAGCATAACTGCATACCAGGCAGGATTTCAGACCGCCGCCTTTTCCCCACAACTTCCTACTGTTTNCTTTCCAACCTCCCTGCCGGTCCCTCTCTGCCAACAGAGGAGAAGCATCTCCTAGCTCCTCAGCTTGGCCACATCCATCACCACTCATCTGCCAAGAAGTATCGTCAGTGCAATGATCAAAGCTGTATTAAAACCTCTGCTTCTCTCTTGTTCTTCCAGTATTTCCAGATCACGTCCCGCCTAAACTCTCCGATGAATTATTTGGAACAGCAGTTCATTTGCCATTATCCCGTTCAGGAAATACTGTCTTAGGGTTGGGATTTGCAGGCCGGTCTTGCATTATCATACTACTGCTTTTAGCATGAAGCTCATAGGAACTTAAAATGTCTCATTATAAGCTCAGCGAAATAGCTGCAAAGACTTTAATGAGCTTTCAACCAGGCTAAAAGAAAGAAAATTCTAGCGCTAATTTTCCTAGTAATAGAAATCTACATATTTAAAATAACTGTAAAATAGTTATTTCCGTATCCTGGAACGCATGCTGAGTAGAGGTTTCTCAGACAAAAGAAAGAATGAAGAAGCATAGAACAGTCATGTTCACTTTTAAAATTTGTCCCAGTTTCACAGCCCTTGGCTCTGGTTTCCAGCAACGCATTCATAGGTCAGCGTGTGGAAATGGACTCAGGTAAAGCTTTGGAAGTGTATTTTTAGTTAGACCATGCAGGCAATTCACGGAGTGAAAATGGGGCATCTGTAAAAGCAGAAATAGCAGAGTAGTTTCATTCTGGGAATTTCAGCAAAAGCAGCTATGTCTGAGCCCTCTCAGGAAGCACTCAGATCTACTAGTGTGATCAGATGTGTCTCTCTCATTCCATCCCAAGCACATCAGAATTCCTTTTTAAGAAGTTCTGTGTGAATTGTCATTCAAATATACCTCTGAATTTGAGTTACAATGTTTATATTCCGCTTTAAAACAGCAGAACAGCTTTTACTTACTCTGCACAACAGAGAATCCTGATTTTGAATCTTAAGAGGAGCCAGATAATGGTGGTTTAATATTTCATGTAGACGTCTTAATCAGCAAGTCATTTAACCCAATCAGTGTAAGACTGAGAGTACTTTTAAAAGTATCCCATTTACAAATAAGCAATAGCCATGTTTTTTGTCACATTTTTATCAATTATGCTTTCTAAAAGAGGAGGGTGTCATCACATTTGCGATAATACGTTAGGAAGCACAGCTTTTCACAATGACTGTTAAAATGGCACATGCTGGGGAAAACAGTGCTTATTAGGATTAATTTAAGACAACGGGCGCTCAACTAAGCATGAATTGTATACGATCACTTCCATCATTAATGCGGTATAGTTTATCTCATCCTTTAAAATGAAATAATGATCTATTGAGAATTCTTTTTTTTTTCCTGACAGAGCTGACAGAATTTAAATCCCAGGCCCAAGGAGGGAGAGCAGCGGCTCGAGGCACGCAGCACTCCTGTGCTGCAGCAGGACGCTGCAGCGGGCAGTTCAGGCCAGCTAGGGCTATGAGGAGCAGCGACAGCCCGTCCTTGCAGGAGTTTCGAGTAGTAGGCTGTGGAAAATCAATGACGCCCGACTGTCAAAGCTTGTGTTGATCAAACAGCTCTCCAGCGTGCTGACAGCAGAGAGGCTGAAAACGCCATCTGCGAGGACATACTGCTTTCGCTGCGTAGGACCCACCAACAGGAGATCGCAGTGCTTCGTGGTCGTCCAGGGGGCTGGCACCTGACGTTAGCAAGAGGGCAGGCCTGGAAACGACGCTGAACCTTCAGGACACGGAGCCACCTTTTCTAACCCCAGGCATACGTTAGCCTTGGCCCTTTTGTATTCCGCCTGCCAAAAAGGGTGACTGTAAAGTACAGCTTTGGGGGGAACAGCTAGTGGAAGAACCCTTGAATGCAGAGATGCTGGGAATCAAGGTATCCGCACAGGGGCTGCCCCTACACGCTGTTAGGTCTCCAGGTCTCTCAGGCACACCTGCATGGCACAGCAAATGAGGCACACCTATCCCACAACATCAGCAGAATACCGTGCGAGGCCTTTCTAGTACTCGTGTGACATCAGCACATTTGTAGCACATACAGCCCGCAACCTACACACCCCTACCTTTATTTAAAAAGCCTCACCGATGACCACCTTTCTGATCTTGCTGCAGCAGCCTGTTGATCCCTTCGCTGGGACAGCCAGCACCTCTCCGGTCTCTCAGTCCATTCTGGGACGAGCCACTCGGGCCTTCACTTCAGAAACAGACTCTGCAGGGCTCTCCGTTTGCTTTGCAGACAACACGGAGAAGGGCGTCACTCTTCCTTCTGGGAAGGAAGGTGGCTGCTCCTCCTCTGGGTGAACAAGAGAGGCTTGGCGTGTAGCTGCGGCCTCCCAAGGGTGGAGGAAGACCGGCTGCGAGAAGGCCAAAGCGTTTGCAGACGGCAGCCCAGGGCCAGGTGGAAGGGGCTGGGCTGGGGAGGCGACGAGGGCACGTCACTGTAAACCTGGCTGCGCGGCCAGGTGGTGCTGAACAGCTCTGGACAGGTACAGCACGCCTACAGGTGCAGCGCTGTAGCGCAAGGGCCAAGCTGTATGGCTCTGCTGGACAGGTATGGAGGTGCTGCAGGGAAAGGCACTGAGGAGTGGAGATGGTACAGACTGTATGTGTGTGTGTGTGTCGGGGGGGCGGGAACGGAGAAGGTTTCTGAGGAATTTCCCCCCAGCATCCTAGCTGGAGCACTCCCAGGGAGCCCCGGAGGGCACACAATGTTCAGGCAATGGAGCCTTAATGGTATCACCAGGAGCACTTCTCAGTAGAAGCCAGACAGGACAAAGCTAGCCGGCCTCCCTAGATTTAGCAATTCTTTTGTTCCGAGTGGGATGAGGATATTTTACTTGCAGGGAGGCTGACTGAACAAATCCCATTTCCCAGGATAAGCAGGAAAATGAAATCGCTCGGGGAGTTCCCCACTGCTTATTTGGAAGTGCCATGTGAGTGATTACCTGCGCACCTAAAAGGAATAATAACCTAATATAAAATGTAGCATGAATCAATATCAACTGCAATGCATCCTAACCATGGGATCCTTTCTTACAAAGGTTATATGGTTCTCAAATATATGCCTTTGAGGCAGTCCTGTGTTTCAAGTCCTGTGTTTCATTTCATTTAGAAATTACAGTTTTCTTATATTCTTTTTTTTTTTTTTTTAACAGAGGACAGAGTTTGAAAAGAGACTATGGAAATAGGAACTATCATGAAAGAGCTTGTAGAAAAATCCAAAATTTCTCCTTATTTTTTATTTTACTTCAATGGAACTGTAAGTGTAAGAGGGCTGGCTTGGTCCAGATTTGATCATTCTCTTCTAGAGCCTGGGAGACTTGCAGAAGGAGAGCCTGTGCTTCACATTCTGCTTTATGGGAATATTATTTCAATTTTCATTTTACTACTACTTAAAAGCACTAGAAGTTCCTGCAGCTGTTTGGTCACATAATAACAGACAGATTCTAATTTCTCATGCACGGCACCCAGCATGGTGTATCAGAAAAAAGGCCCCAAACCTGCTCCTGCATTCTAATAAGTGTGTGTGTCACTTTGTAGGAGATCAGAATCCTGTCCAAATTCTGCAAAGTCTAATAGAAGAACAGTTGCCAAATGACAAAACCTATCAGAAGAAACAGAGTAAAAAGGCACGTCTTTGTTTCTGATCTTCACAGCTTCAGTACCGGCAAGAGAAATGTCAAGGTTTCCAAAATAAAGCCAGTTAACCACTGTAACTGCTATTAAATATAAACAAGGACATAAAAATAGAGACGATGGAAGCCAGGATAGGAGCATTTGAAACAGTAGCTATGCATACAATTAGAGTTTTGTTAACATTGTCTGCTCCCGGGGCTGTGCAGCTCCACTGGCTGCAGCTGTGCTGGAAACAGAGGCGTAGGCCTCTGGGGCCTGTAGCATCTAACCGGCAACAGGGAATCCCAAAAGGAAAACGGTTGTGCTGTGGCCTGGTGGGAGGAGAAAAGGGACTGCAGAGAGGTGCAGCTTCTTCCTTTACTGTCACGCAGGACACGCACGACGCGAGGAAGCAGCAAGAGTACCTTCACTGTCCTTCTGCCCAATAACTCTCCTCATCTTAGTAACGGCAAGCAAGCTGAGTTCATGACAGCAGCGAGTTGTTTTAAAGGCTCATAGCCAGAAAAGAATGGACTGGATCTGTTCTGCCACTGTGGCAATAAGACCACGTGCACTGGCATCCTAAACCAGGTAAAACCACTTGGAAGACAATATAAACGCGAGAACTTAATGGGCATTAGTTAGCGTGTTCAAAATATCACCATTTTTCTTGCATAGACACAGCTGTTGAATAAATGCAGTGCTCAGCATCGATCATCCGTCTGACACGCTAAATGAAGATGGCATATTTCTAAGTAAGAATTATGGCCTTGCTGTACACAAAAACTGCATCCATTTAATTTAATCAGTAAAGAAATGGATGCAGCACAGCCAACATGTAGACAAAATGCAGGGGGTAAAATGACATCGTGTGCATCTATTCAAGACTTACAACTTTAGCAGCCTTGCTTTCTGCAGGTACAAAGCTGGCATTTTCTGTCTGAGCACAACCCGTAACGATCAAGATTCCAGGTGTGAAGAAGAAGGGGAACAAGACTGTGATCCACGACCCACTGGAGTCCACGCTGGTCTTTCAGGCTGCAGCTAAAAGCCAAGCAGGATTGCTGATCTGCAGAATAGCACTGAACTGTGATCCGTGACGTGGCCATTATTGGACTGTTCCTGGTGCTTCAGTTGTACAAAAGGAATACACTAAAATAATTAATTGATGTCATTAAGCTGCTGTGGTGTTGAATATATATTGCACTTGAACATAATGAATGTTGACAATTCATTATTTCAGGTTTTATGACAATACTTCTGTGATAAATATTTCTACAAATTCCAGAAGTCAGATGTGAGAAGGAGGAGTCTGCACGCTATAAACTGCCACAAAACTGAAGACTTGTCAAAACAAAACGAGCTATAAAAACAATAATATTCAGGCAACGTCACTCTCATTAAACACCTAATGATGCCACGGGCATATTAGTGGGGAAATGCTCATGAGGATCATGAGGAATTAGGAGAAAAAAAAATAAATAAAAAGCCTGCCCCTAAAACCGCTTGCCAAGCTGTTTGTACATTCTGCCGCAGGCAGTTTCTTGAAAAAGATGGAGACGTGAATGGAGACAGTCAGTGACTATTAGAAGCTGATGATGGTGAGGGCAAGCAGGAGAACTGATGCTAGAGATTAAGGGCTGCATTTTGCTTTCAGTTATGTCTCGCATGTCTCAACATTTCATAGTATTTAAATGAATCTGTTACATCAGGCTTTTCGGCTGTCTACGCCGCTCGGCAGCCATATTCTCCTTGCTGGTATGGATTGTCTTGGGAAACTTGCCAAGCTGTGACAGAGCAGTGCATAAAAGGAAATCATGCTCATAAGCTGGGGGTGGGGAGAGCTGCAGGTGAACAGATTCAGTGCAGCAACATATGTAGAGTCTCCTGTCTCCAAAGCCGGGGCTTTAAACGAAAGGGGAGCCAGAATACTTCTTTAAAAAAGCGCACAGGGCTGCTAGAGACCCCAGACCAACCCATTCATGTGCTCCAGGGAGGGTGTGAGCGCAGTGCGGTAGAATTGCTCGACACCGCTCTGGCTGCTGCGTTAGCAGATGGGAAGAACAAACGAGCATTTCCTCTTAAAATGCTAGGAAAGCCCCATCCAGTTTGGGAGCCCTTTCCTGCCAGATGCTGAACACCTCCTTTACACTTAGGAAGGATCCGGGCCTTTTAATTAAAGGCAGAGGGAAACAAGGGTGGACCCAGCCTCTTGTAGGAGTAAGCTATTACCTGCCTGCCAGGACCTGCCCGAAAGGTCTGGTGTTTCCTATAGAATTCAGTGAATGCACTCATCGTTAATATCCATTATTTTATTTATTAATAGCCGAGCTCTCAGGTAGTTGTTGGCTTTTCATCTCCAGGCCTCAGAGTGCTTTACAAAGGAGATCATTATCAACAAAGGAACACAGGCATCTACACTTGGACTTTGGCACGTAAAGAGCATCTCAGTTCACCTGTAAAGTCGATTTGCCAGTTGAGCTTTACTCTGGCCACCTGCCCTGGAAACAATCTCCAAATCTTAAATGATTGGGGGCGGGGAGGGGGGACAGATTTTCAGCTGAAGTTCAGCAACACAAACATCTACAGGGGATGAGGCAATCCTGCACAAGGCTGCGCCCGGCTGGGAGATGCGGAGGGCACGGAGACTCTCCGCTTGAAGTCTGTGACACTGGAGCAACCTCCAGGCGTCTCCAGGTCAGACCAGGACTCATTACTACAAGGTGCTGCTGCGGATTACAGCACTGAGCACTTTTAATTGCTCCATCCCTGAAGACAAGATTTACTGTCCTTTCGCCATCTTCAGTTGTTACAGTAAAAGACAGGTGAAGAAATGTGCTTGGGCTGATAAATTTTTTGGCAGTTTTGCACTGCACATAGACTAGGATTTTTCATCTTAATGACCTGCAGCTGAAACAGATGTTTTGCTTTAGTGTTTTAAAGCACTTCACAAAACTTAGCACTAATTTACTCTTTCACAGTGCAGGAAAAAAAAAAAAAAAAAAAAAAGATTTTTGATATCGTTACTCAAATAACAAANTTACCAATCCACCGCTGAGAACAAAATGACTTGCTAGGGAGTGAACTGAACCTGGGCAAGGGGTGTATGTAACGTGCCCCGATATTTCTGTGTCCGGCGGGATTTGGGTGCGGACCAAAGAACCCATCCTTCATTGTTGGTACTACTTTTTGTCTTAAGCCTGCCTTGGAAGGTGAAGGATCCAAGCAGGCCAGTGCAGACCGTCAGGCTCAGACAAGATTGTTCCCCTTCTTCCTTCCCTCCTTCCCTCCCTCCAGAGTAGAGCCTAGGCCAGGGGACGCGTCCCCCCACAGCTTCCACAGGCCTCCAAAGCTGCCCTAGGGCTCGTCTCCCTGGAAGGCAGGACGGCCCGACCCTGCCAACCCTCGCAGCCGGCAGAGAGGTGCAGAGATGTTCCCCACCGCAGGAGAATCCTCCTGGCCATTCCATCTCATGGAGCACCTGCTCAGACAGTTTCCACTCTTTGTTACCCCTGGGAAAATGATGCTCTCTCCAGCCTCACTGGAGTATTTTTGGTCCCTCGGCACCAGCACATCCTGCCATTTCCAGGGCAACCTAGCCCCAACTGGCAGAAGTGTAGCTACTCCCGATATTCCTAACAAGGAGGAAAGGCAAAAGAAATGTTCAGATTCCCTATGGATCACAGCAGTGTTAAAAAAAAAAAAAAAATCCCTTTGTTTCCAGACTGTACTAATGTATTAGGAACCACTGGGCAGAAATATAGAGCAGTATGAAATTCCTTTTACAGAGGAATTCTTAGAAGGAAAAATTGAAAACTAAGCTTCAAATCCTCTTGTTTGAGTTTTAAGGACAATACTTCTGTTCTAGGAAACTGTCACTTTTCATTTTTAATATGAAAATAATGTTTCCGAGACTGTCACTGATTTCAGCATAGTTGCTGAGAGAGACTTGGCCCTGTATGCAGGCCACAGACTGTGCATGCAGAATTAATAATCTCGTTAACATTACTATATGCAAATGCTCCCAGGATGCAAAGAGAGATTTGTATTTCAGATTAATATTTTATGGGAATTTTGTGTGTACATGATAAATGAATAAATGGAGGGACACAAGGGGACACGCAGAACATGTGCATCATGTGTGAGAACTGCATTAATTCTTAAATGTTTGCAATGGCCACAAGATGGTTAAGGAACAAAAAGATGTATTATTGTAATTACAAAGGAGGAGAGAATAAGAGAAGAAAAATGAGAGATCAAGGGAGCCGTTTCATGTTACAGTGTCTCCAGCTGCAGAGCTGGCTTGAGAGGTTCTCCGAACCCTCCTGCCCCCGTCCTTTCCACCCTATGCGCCTTCCGCCGGCTGCAGATTACCATCCCTTTAATTCTGCCAGTTCAACCATTTGCATGTTCAAGCTTTAAACCAGCTCTTAATGACAACATGGGATCACGCCCTCAGCCTGCTTGGTCTCTCACTCGTTTTCAGCTGCTGTGTAACGAGGGGCAATACCATATTCTCAGAGAATATTCTGAGAATGAGAATATTCTCATATTCTCAAATACCGTTCTCGGCGCGAATGCAGTGCTGCGGATCCCAAAAGACGAGGCGTGTCAGGGAGACTGAGAACAGGTCTCAGAATTTGGGGGTTCAAAAGGAGAGTTATTTGGAGAGAACCGTCGCTGGTTCCCTGCTGCTTCAGCTTCTGGGTCACCCCCTTCCCCACCTCTCCAGTTGGCCTTCTTCCATTGAAGTTTTATTGCTACTCTGGAATGACACGAAGCTCTCTTACGCTTTAACTATAAGAAATGTAATACTGTATTTGTCCAAAAACCTACATGAGTAAAAGAAGATCCCTGAGGGGATATTATTAACTGCCTGCTACTTATCATTGATGGTTATTCTCTGAGACAACTCTCCTGTTTAATCTTTATGCTCTCGACAATAACCCTTCTCTCTTTTTGATCAAGTGTTTAATTTTCTTGAAAGATTTTCTCTGACTTTAGTTATTATTGAAAGGGATTTTAATTTTACCCCAACTCTTTAATGGCTAAATCTTGCATATCCACTATTTCAAATAGGGGTATTTCAGTTACTCTAAGTAAATAGTTCAAGGATTTGGTCTTGATAGGTAGCTGGAAAATTTCAAATCAAAACAAAATTGAAACTGCAGTTTCTTTTCCACTTCAGAATAGAGTTTTTAGTCTCCCTGAGTGACCTGTCAGTGTATTGGAATAAGAAATGGATACTGCTAGACTGCTACAGAGCGTACTCCCATGTCAGCAGAGTTTCATCAGCATGAGTGGCAGCCCTGTATGTGAAATCAGTTAGCTGGTTATTTCATCTGCAGCTGATCAAAGATAAACAAGACAAAAAAGACAAACAAAGGGAAGCGGTGATGTAGAATGTATTCTTACTTTCCTAGTCTCCACAGGCAATATTATTGCTAAATTTCCTCTAATTGTTTATAGTAGAACTTTGAAGCATAACAGGAGAGAAANAAAAAAAAAAAAAAGATGTTTGATATCGTTACTCACATAACAGAACAATGTGAAAAATGGAAACAGATGTTTCTCATTTAAGCATGAATAAGAAGGAAGTGAAAGAAAAAAGATGATGTATTAGTGGTGATTAAGAGAAATATGATGGCTTGGTTAAGTCAAGACAATTTCTTATGGATCTCCAGTCAGTCCTGAAAGATCTTTCCTAACAACTTGGTCCCTGATTCAGCAAGCACGTGGAAGTGCTTAACTCCAGCTGTGGAGGTTGTCTCACATGCTTCATTTATAATTCTTTTAAAAGCTGTATAGCCAAATGGACGCTTTACAGTTAGGAGTCGAGCGATCATCGGCATTGTTCCTGTAGACAGTAAAGCATTGACTGTTTTCACAAACTGCAGACATCGACATTTGAATATCAGAATAGAAATAAAGTCAAACTGAAAATACATTGTTTCCTGAAACACGAGGAGGTGTTTTGATTTTACTACAGCGCAGACAGACGTTGTGAGACCCAGAAGCAGCAACCAGGGACCCATTACGTGCTCCCCACCGAGAGCCCCGGCTTCCCCCCGGCGTGCGGCACCTGGCAGGAGGGACCCGCTCCGCTTTGGCAACCGCCTCTCACCTCTCCCTGTCCCGGCGGAAGGAAAGGTCCGACTTCAGCTGCGGCGCCTTTCCCAGTAAAAATCTTTCAGACACCTCCGGTGGCGCAGGTTTCAGTGAGGGAAACGCAACCCTTTACCAATCCACCGCTGAGAACAAAATGACTTGCTAGGGAGTGAACTGAACCTGGGCAAGGGGTGTATGTAACGTGCCCCGATATTTCTGTGTCCGGCGGGATTTGGGTGCGGACCAAAGAACCCATCCTTCATTGTTGGTACTACTTTTTGTCTTAAGCCTGCCTTGGAAGGTGAAGGATCCAAGCAGGCCAGTGCAGACCGTCAGGCTCAGACAAGATTGTTCCCCTTCTTCCTTCCCTCCTTCCCTCCCTCCAGAGTAGAGCCTAGGCCAGGGGACGCGTCCCCCCACAGCTTCCACAGGCCTCCAAAGCTGCCCTAGGGCTCGCCTCCCTGGAAGGCAGGACGGCCCGACCCTGCCAACCCTCGCAGCCGGCAGAGAGGTGCAGAGATGTTCCCACCGCAGGAGAATCCTCCTGGCCATTCCATCTCATGGAGCACCTGCTCAGACAGTTTCCACTCTTTGTTACCCCTGGGAAAATGATGCTCTCTCCAGCCTCACTGGAGTATTTTTGGTCCCTCGGCACCAGCACATCCTGCCATTTCCAGGGCAACCTAGCCCCAACTGGCAGAAGTGTAGCTACTCCCGATATTCCTAACAAGGAGGAAAGGCAAAAGAAATGTTCAGATTCCCTATGGATCACAGCAGTGTTAAAAAAAAAAAAAAAATCCCTTTGTTTCCAGACTGTACTAATGTATTAGGAACCACTGGGCAGAAATATAGAGCAGTATGAAATTCCTTTTACAGAGGAATTCTTAGAAGGAAAAATTGAAAACTAAGCTTCAAATCCTCTTGTTTGAGTTTTAAGGACAATACTTCTGTTCTAGGAAACTGTCACTTTTCATTTTTAATATGAAAATAATGTTTCCGAGACTGTCACTGATTTCAGCATAGTTGCTGAGAGAGACTTGGCCCTGTATGCAGGCCACAGACTGTGCATGCAGAATTAATAATCTCGTTAACATTACTATATGCAAATGCTCCCAGGATGCAAAGAGAGATTTGTATTTCAGATTAATATTTTATGGGAATTTTGTGTGTACATGATAAATGAATAAATGGAGGGACACAAGGGGACACGCAGAACATGTGCATCATGTGTGAGAACTGCATTAATTCTTAAATGTTTGCAATGGCCACAAGATGGTTAAGGAACAAAAAGATGTATTATTGTAATTACAAAGGAGGAGAGAATAAGAGAAGAAAAATGAGAGATCAAGGGAGNTGTATTTGTCCAAAAACCTACATGAGTAAAAGAAGATCCCTGAGGGGATATTATTAACTGCCTGCTACTTATCATTGATGGTTATTCTCTGAGACAACTCTCCTGTTTAATCTTTATGCTCTCGACAATAACCCTTCTCTCTTTTTGATCAAGTGTTTAATTTTCTTGAAAGATTTTCTCTGACTTTAGTTATTATTGAAAGGGATTTTAATTTTACCCCAACTCTTTAATGGCTAAATCTTGCATATCCACTATTTCAAATAGGGGTATTTCAGTTACTCTAAGTAAATAGTTCAAGGATTTGGTCTTGATAGGTAGCTGGAAAATTTCAAATCAAAACAAAATTGAAACTGCAGTTTCTTTTCCACTTCAGAATAGAGTTTTTAGTCTCCCTGAGTGACCTGTCAGTGTATTGGAATAAGAAATGGATACTGCTAGACTGCTACAGAGCGTACTCCCATGTCAGCAGAGTTTCATCAGCATGAGTGGCAGCCCTGTATGTGAAATCAGTTAGCTGGTTATTTCATCTGCAGCTGATCAAAGATAAACAAGACAAAAAAGACAAACAAAGGGAAGCGGTGATGTAGAATGTATTCTTACTTTCCTAGTCTCCACAGGCAATATTATTGCTAAATTTCCTCTAATTGTTTATAGTAGAACTTTGAAGCATAACAGGAGAGAAAAATAAAGGCAAAAAAAAAAAAAGGTAGAGGTTCAGCTGAGAGCAAAGCCCAGAAACCCTTGAAACCTGCTTGCTTTCCCTTCTCACAAGCATCCTCAATCCTTCCCCATTGCCACTGTATCTCCACAGCCCAGTGGAAGTCCAGATCATGGGTAAACGTCTAGTAATGTAATAGTTACATGTAGGGCAGCCCACNGTCTTAAGCCTGCCTTGGAAGGTGAAGGATCCAAGCAGGCCAGTGCAGACCGTCAGGCTCAGACAAGATTGTTCCCCTTCTTCCTTCCCTCCTTCCCTCCCTCCAGAGTAGAGCCTAGGCCAGGGGACGCGTCCCCCCACAGCTTCCACAGGCCTCCAAAGCTGCCCTAGGGCTCGTCTCCCTGGAAGGCAGGACGGCCCGACCCTGCCAACCCTCGCAGCCGGCAGAGAGGTGCAGAGATGTTCCCCACCGCAGGAGAATCCTCCTGGCCATTCCATCTCATGGAGCACCTGCTCAGACAGTTTCCACTCTTTGTTACCCCTGGGAAAATGATGCTCTCTCCAGCCTCACTGGAGTATTTTTGGTCCCTCGGCACCAGCACATCCTGCCATTTCCAGGGCAACCTAGCCCCAACTGGCAGAAGTGTAGCTACTCCCGATATTCCTAACAAGGAGGAAAGGCAAAAGAAATGTTCAGATTCCCTATGGATCACAGCAGTGTTAAAAAAAAAAAAAAAATCCCTTTGTTTCCAGAATGTACTAATGTATTAGGAACCACTGGGCAGAAATATAGAGCAGTATGAAATTCCTTTTACAGAGGAATTCTTAGAAGGAAAAATTGAAAACTAAGCTTCAAATCCTCTTGTTTGAGTTTTAAGGACAATACTTCTGTTCTAGGAAACTGTCACTTTTCATTTTTAATATGAAAATAATGTTTCCGAGACTGTCACTGATTTCAGCATAGTTGCTGAGAGAGACTTGGCCCTGTATGCAGGCCACAGACTGTGCATGCAGAATTAATAATCTCGTTAACATTACTATATGCAAATGCTCCCAGGATGCAAAGAGAGATTTGTATTTCAGATTAATATTTTATGGGAATTTTGTGTGTACATGATAAATGAATAAATGGAGNTGTATTTGTCCAAAAACCTACATGAGTAAAAGAAGATCCCTGAGGGGATATTATTAACTGCCTGCTACTTATCATTGATGGTTATTCTCTGAGACAACTCTCCTGTTTAATCTTTATGCTCTCGACAATAACCCTTCTCTCTTTTTGATCAAGTGTTTAATTTTCTTGAAAGATTTTCTCTGACTTTAGTTATTATTGAAAGGGATTTTAATTTTACCCCAACTCTTTAATGGCTAAATCTTGCATATCCACTATTTCAAATAGGGGTATTTCAGTTACTCTAAGTAAATAGTTCAAGGATTTGGTCTTGATAGGTAGCTGGAAAATTTCAAATCAAAACAAAATTGAAACTGCAGTTTCTTTTCCACTTCAGAATAGAGTTTTTAGTCTCCCTGAGTGACCTGTCAGTGTATTGGAATAAGAAATGGATACTGCTAGACTGCTACAGAGCGTACTCCCATGTCAGCAGAGTTTCATCAGCATGAGTGGCAGCCCTGTATGTGAAATCAGTTAGCTGGTTATTTCATCTGCAGCTGATCAAAGATAAACAAGACAAAAAAGACAAACAAAGGGAAGCGGTGATGTAGAATGTATTCTTACTTTCTTAGTCTCCACAGGCAATATTATTGCTAAATTTCCTCTAATTGTTTATAGTAGAACTTTGAAGCATAACAGGAGAGAAAAATAAAGGCAAAAAAAAAAAAAAGGTAGAGGTTCAGCTGAGAGCAAAGCCCAGAAACCCTTGAAACCTGCTTGCTTTCCCTTCTCACAAGCATCCTCAATCCTTCCCCATTGCCACTGTATCTCCACAGCCCAGTGGAAGTCCAGATCATGGGTAAACGTCTAGTAATGTAATAGTTACATGTAGGGCAGCCCACAGAGCAGGGAAAGATTGCACCATAGGACTGAGAGGTCTTTTGGAGAGGCTTGTTTTGTTTTGGCGTACTGGGCACTCCTGTTTCCAATGACCTTGTTGTCCACGATAATAACAACAGTTTACAACAGTCTCCTGTTGTTGGAACCGATAAATCATTAGGTTGGGCCCATGATTTTGCAACTCTACTCTGTATTCCCCATATTGGCTTATTGTGTTTGCTTGTCCGATCTGAACGTGCGTGAGTAGAAGCACGGAGCCTCGGTCTGCTCCCTCCCGTGCAGCCGCTCTCCTTCCCTGGTTCCCAGGTTCAAAATGGGAGCTTGGCACATCTTTCTTACAGCCTGAAGCAAGACAGTCGTTCACTCGTCCTCCTCACCCCTTCTCCACAATAACTCATCCTCCCGGCTACCCTCCCTCCCAGCATGGACTTGCTCACAGGATGCAATCAGAGAGGTGCCAGGAGCTGCGTAGGACACAGCTGCTCCATGACCAGGAACTCAGGTGAGGAAAAGACTTGAGTGCAAGTGAGCAGGGCCAAATGCCTCATTAGCAGACACTAGAACATGTAGATCTAAATCTATGAGCCTTAAGTTTCGCCATCTGCAAAAGCAATGCTGAAATACTTCCCTATTTATCAAGAAAGTTACTAGGGTTAATAAATTAACTAATGCTTACCTAACAACATATTGTCAGAAAAATCTTTTCCCTAAATCAACATGTTTTCAAATATTTCCGTTGATGACAGAAATTAATTTTACAAACAGGTACAGCACAGACTATAAACGGTGGCTAATAACATCAAGATGATCCCCTCAAGATTAATCTAATACTGCGAAATCTTTCAGAGCGAGTATTTATTTCCCCTGTCGCATTTCTGGTGAGGCAGTTGGACTCAGCAGCCCCATTTGCTTTCTCAGCATCTGATGCCAGAGTACACAAGCAGTCCGGGTGGAAAGAACGCAGCAAGAGAGAGATGTAATCACCAAAGAAATGGAGCAACAGACTTAGAAAGAGCATGATTCTCTCAGCAGGTCAGCTGAAGTGGCAGCTGTGCATTTCTGGGCTAGTACCAAGTGTCCACTACCACCTTGCAAGAGCCTTGTGGCTTTAGATTTTATCCCTCTTGACTGAAAGACACAAATATTTTCTAACAGTACCACTGCTTTTGAGAAAGTACTGGTTCAGCCCCAGCACAGGACAAACTTTCTCCGATACTTCATTTTCCTAATCTCCAAGGCTCAAACATGAGATGTGTGGAGAATCTTTGTGTGCTGCCCTTCACACTTGCATTCAAATCTTCCCTGCTTAATGAGCCATGGGCTGTTGCTCTGAAACAGAGGACATTAACAGTTCAGAAAAAATAAACCCCTGCAGATTAATCACCTGGCTTCTTCATGGGCCCAATTCCAATCAGCAGACAGTGTGAAAGCACAATATCTCCGCATACACTGCCTGACTGATAAGCATACTAGCTGATCGCTCCGCTTGGCTTTGACAAGCATATAGCCTATGAGTCTTATTTCGTTGTTTATTTCAAATGAATACCAGAGGTCTCCAAATGTCACTACATTCTCAGAAACTAACAACTGTGCAGCCATTACGTGATTCTCTTAGCATTGCCCCCTTCTCTGTGCCAGTGAAATAATATCTATTCCACGCTTCTTGATTTTTAAGGTGAGTGTTTTACTGCGTTCTGAACAGCACTTAACTGCTAGGTAGCACTTCTGAGTCCACCATGCAAAGACAAGGATCTCGATTCATCTTGAGAACTGCACTTTGCTAGAAACTGGCCACGGACTAATGGTATTTCTGCTCCTTGGTAAACCGCTGATCGCTTTATTGTTACTTAGCCTGACCACTCCATTTTAGTACAGAAGGGATAGTATGAAAAGGACACAGGATTGAGGGTTGGCCAAAAGGATGGCAAACCCATGAAAAGCCCTTTGCCAAACCCGACACGTGGCATAGGCAAGACACAGTGCCTCATTTTCTGGAAACACAGAGAAGGGAAACAGTCAAACAACCGGTTGTGCTGCCAGCACGATTTCCCCCATCCCACAGCAACGTGAGCTCAGAAAAGACAAATGGGATATGGCATTAAGCAGTTAAACAGACGTGAACTGCTCCAATTTATGGAATGACAATATCCTCCCATCACCATAACCCACCTTTTCACCCCTGCCCGCCCCAGCTCTCCATGGTTCGGGAGACTCTTTGAACAGAGCGATTCCAGCATAACATGAAGGAAATACCAGCTCTATCTTTTGATCGTTTCTTATTCATCTCCTGTCTCCTGTTGGGTCAAATCTCAGTCCCACTGAACTCCTGATTTAGCCTATTAGCGGGGAACGGTGAACCCCCATCCTCATTTCTTTCCTGCACGTATCTAGTAGCTGGTTTCCCATGTTTCCATTTTTATAGCCCTTAGAGGCTACAGGAGTGTGCCGCTTTGATTGCCTTTACCTTCTCCTTCCTATAGGTCATGCAGGTCAGTGGCATACCTGGAATAAACGGGGAGTGTTATTTCAACCGTCAGTCACGCTTCAGCTGGAAGGCAGAGTCCCGTTAGCCGGGAGGTGGAAGCGCTGCCGAGCAAAGTGGAGGACAGTAGCGTCTTTGATGGCAACTGTGTGCTTCAGCTCCCGCCGGTTAACAGGTATCCACGGGCACCGCTGCTCCCCTGGTGCTCTCTGCCTTTGATCGTGGTGTGTTGCTATTGGAGCTTTTCAGTAAACAGGGCCCAGAGCGGGGCGTACGTGCCCCTGTGACCGTGCACCACAGGCTAGGTCCTCCACAGATTAGAAGTCAAAAAAAAGTTGTGGTGTTTGCCTGAGCTGAGGATTTGGCCCTCTGCTCGTAATGTTCCTCTGCCACCAAGCAGGGCCTCGTCGCTGGGCAGCGTTGGATGAAGGCCGGTGTGAAATGCAGCGCGCACACAGCACCACGGAGTCCCCAGAACTGGTCCTCTACAAAGAACCAGCCGGATGCTACTAAACGAGCCACGTGCGGAGGAGACCCCACAGATCCCACGGTGCTTCAAACCGGACATCTTTGTGGACCTTCAGCCTGCGCTGGGATCGCAAGCCCTGGATTTGGGCACGTTAATTCATCACTTCTTCAAAGAGGCAAAAACACCGCCGAGAGGGATGCAAACAGGTTTGCTTTATGATGACGCATAAAGACTCTGCCCGGAGTCTCCCAAACAAGCCTTCCCTTTCCTTTAGTGGCATGCGAACAGTGCACACTACATGCTTTAAACGGGATTCAAGTCACTTTTTTCGTTGCTACTAGAGCCGGTACTGCTGGAGATAAAAGCAACTGTCTCAGAAGAGCAGGTATGACATCTGGTACATAGCACCAAAAATAAATCTTTAACTTCCTCTCATACCTGCCAAACCCGCTCCAAGGAAATAAACCTGGGAAATATTACAAATACACACTTCTCTGCGATTTCAAAGGAAGAACTGACCTATTTTTCCTTTGCCCGTTTTAAACATTGCCTATGACAAGATCAGTTTGCTAAAACAATGGGCTACGGTTGGAATAACCACAACCATAAAAGAAAACTGCATGCATATGAAAAAGGCAAGTGGCCTGATGTTTGCATTGGAGGTAATTCACGCTAATACTGCTATTTATAGTGCACCAGCACCTTAGGGAGCCAGTCAGGCTCAGCACACCTACTTGGTAAGCACTATACAAACATGAAATCTGATAGTCTCTCCCCAGTAGTGCACTCATACTTGTGATTTATGGAAACTGGTTGTGTGACACCCTATAATTTGGGAGTGGTCCTTTGTTAAATTATTTTCTCTGGTCATATTTGTGTATTAAGTATCTTCCATACCCTTTCAATAGCTGACCTGGCTTACAAGACGACAAGAGATTTGTGTATTGGCGAAGATGACCTACTTAAATCAGGACCAATTAAAGACCCAGTTCCTATTTACAAGCTTGACTACGGAACCACACACACACACACAAAAATCAAACTGAAGAAGCCAGGAAATGTTTCTCGGCGCTACAATTCTGGTCATATGGGAGGGTCTATGGGGGGGGGATCAAAAAAGGAAGTGCCTGTGATTCATTATTAGCAATGTAAATAGGACACATTTGGAGGCTGTCACCATCCTGATCGCTCATCTGCTTTTATTAGTCCTCATTCTTTATTCTTATTGCCTTTGGTTTTCTGCGCTTGTCGTTAAAGTTAGTTATGTTATAGGCATCTGTTTAGCATATTCTATATGAAAATGCAAATGGAGATGAAAAACAGTAAAATAAATATATGCGGCTTCCATGTCATGTATATATCTGCCTGTAGCATGTCAAATACAAAAGAATTGTTTATCACTTCGCAAGTCTGCTTGTTCCTTCTGTGCGTTACTTTTTTACCAGCAGATGGCAGTTTACCATTATTTTAAATAGGTTCTTTTGTTAATCGCAGATGTTTTAAAGTTCTAAGTGGTTGGTAAAAAGCCGTGAGCCCATTTCAAGGTTAATTTTTAATTCAGTTTCCTTCTGCATCATCCCCTCCAGAAAAAGTAATCAGGACTGAGCTATTTGTTTCAGCTTACAGCCCTGCTGTTGACCGAGGCTAAACGCTGTCTGTGTGGAGTTACCTGACAGCAAGTTCATCCAGCACCAGTGGGAATTATACCCAGCCTCCAACACTCACTGCTGCTGCCAGTCCCCCGAGGCACACGTTACACTCCCCAGTTCCCAGTCTGTGCCTGGGGAGTTGCACACAACATTATTATCACTAGTAGCAGGGGCAACACGAAGGATGTGACTCTCTACAAAGGGGGCCCGGGGTTTATTTACTGCTGCGTTCCTTGGACACTGAATATTAGGTAACAAGGAGTTAAAACCACCATCCGGGCAATGCTGGCTGCCTCCTGCACCGCGGCCGAGGAGGATCAAGGGCGCTGGGAGCCTGTGCCAGGAGATGCAGCCTGCAGGGCGCTTTCAGAAATCCTGCTGCTACACCCAAGGCCATCCTTGAACCCAGCCAGAGGCGCAACTACGAGACCATCTCCCCTGGCCTAACACAGAGCTGAGAATGAGAGCTTTCCCGGAGAAAAACTCCAGCAGGGGAGCACGAGCAAAACGACGGGCTGGGCCGGTCAGTCCAACGCTGCCTTAATGCCTGGGCACAGATTTACCCTACCCTGGGCATCACCCGACAGGCGCAGCCCTCACAGGCACGGCAGTGCCATCCCCACCCGAAACCCAGGCACCGGGGAGAGCCTCACGCGCCAAGGGCCTCAGTCCCCACCGACCCTGCGGTGACGTGGCTCAGTCCGCGCGAGCCCATCTTCCCTTCCTGCCCCAACAACCCCTTCCTTCGCGTCGACACCGGCGTTCGGGCCGGCCCGACGGGGCACGGCGGCAGCTCGCAGTTGGATTTGTTCCCTCGTCCAGCTCTGCCACCCACCGCAGCACACGAACGCTCCTTTTGGCAGCATCAGCCACGGAGATTTTTGCTGGATGAAAGCAACCACGTGACCCCCGGCTTCTCGCAGGAGCAGCACCAAAATGGCAACAAAGAGCAGAACTCCTCTCACCTTACACCACGGGCACGCCAGCTCGGCCTCGCGCTATGTCATGGTATTTCAGGCACACATCCATTTCTGCCAGCTCTCGAGCCACTGAGGACGATGGTGGGATGAAGCAGGATGGACCGGGAGCGGGAAGGAGGAAAGGGCTTCCCTCACCTGCCCACAGGCTGGGGACAGACTGGTTTTGTGGCTGGGCTGGGATTTTGTTCATTTGTTTTTTTTTGTTTTGCTTACATGGCAAAGTGCCCTTTCCCTAGGGCTGCACAGGTCCTTTCAAGTCCTGCAACTTTTGAATTTGCGTTCCTTGTATTCTCACACTGAAGTTGCAAAGGAGAGATCCAGAGATCATTTTGCATCTGTTAAAGAACTAAACAAAGCTAAACGTTCCAAAACAAAGAGTACCGACACACACCAGTCTGCAACCTATCTTGGGAATGCAGCGTTTTCTTTTACAAGCAGTCCCACATAGCCTCTTTTTAATGATCTGCAGAGAGACTGAGAAATTCACCAGTGGTATTAAATTAGAAGCTGAAAACAACAGAGAGAGCAGATGCGTTACACAAATGGGCAGGGAGAGATGAAAAACACGGGAAGGAGAAAGGAAATGTGACAACACTTGGGAAAAACAGGAGAGCATTACAGTGTGGGGAACAATAGGACACACGTATACATGGGATCAGGTGCAGATTGGCCAGAGGAGATCAAAAATGTCCCACAGGGAACAGTTCAGCAGCGGGGGGGGGGACGGACAGACTGACTAACAGGTCTTTTCTCTCTAACGCTGCAGATTCCCAAAGATGTGGGATGCTGGGTACCCATCCTGGTGCAGTCCTCATGAGCGGAGCCGTGCTTGTAAAATAACACTGATACAGTTCCAACGGCCTTCTGTCGCAACAAACAGCAAATGGAAGTGTTTATGAATCACATAATGACTTTTTAGCCTTTGATAGTTCCCAAGCAATCATATAGCCAGAAAATACATACCGAGCAACCTCTCTTCCTCATGTGGGCAACTGCATAAGCAAAGCAGGTGTCCAAGTGAACCTGACACCATCCTATCAACTTCTGTTTCCATCTGAGAAGTACTTTAAATAACATACAAAGTAGGCTTAACATCAGTTACTACTCTGTTTGATTATTGCATTCCTAAGATAATGGCTTTCAAAATTGTATTTTCCAGTTGAAGATTAAAGAGCTACTTCTAGGTTTCTTTAATAAAGTAAGATTCAATCTAGTCTCAAAAGTTGAACATTAATATAGAGGAGATTTACTGTCACATCTTAGTGTTAGCAGCAATCATTTAGTATTCCCATTACTTTCCCACCCAAACCTCACCTACTCATATTGAGAAGCAAACTGCATTTCTTATACCCCCACGCCACCTTCGCCTCGCAGATACTCAGGGACACCTACCACTGTTGGACCCCAGCTTTTCCGCTCCGCTTCACAGAGTGAAAGCAGGTTTGTGCCTCAGGGCAGAGAGAGGGCAGCTTTTCACGCCTGCGATGCACAGGTACCCCCCTGGCCCTCTGAGCAGCCTGCTCCCCCCTCCAGGGAGGCTGCTGTGAATGGGGGAGAACGCTGCTGGCTCACCGCATGGCCAGTGTGCAAAGAGCATCTAGGCACGGTTGGTGCTGTGGTACATACTCGGTACTGGAAAGCAACGCGCATTCCTTCAGAGTGCAAGGCAAGAAGGGATCCTTTTAATTGTCAGATCATGCACGTCAGCAAGCAGTGGAAGTTTATTCAGCTATGCCTGCCTTTCATGCATACACGTTGCCACCTTCACATCGCAGGCACAGAGCCCCGGCACCTGCCTATGACTACAGCATATGTCCCCAGCCACGGGCTGGAGGGAAGCAGGAAGAGACGGGACGTATCTCTTGGCAAGGTGCAGAGCTGGGCCCTCTCAATCTCACCTTGCAGAGCCAAGAACAGGTTAGCTCCTGGCGAAAACAGAGGGAAAATCCCACATCCTGATGAGAATCCAGAGAAAAACTATGCCCCATGGATTTTGTCCGAGATACGCCATCGTGGAAATCAGGTCTAACTGCCACACAATACAGAATGGAGAATCCCTTAATTCCCCCAGAATCTGTCCCGAAGGCTGAGCACTCTCAGCCGCTTCAAGTCTTGCGCACTGAACCATACTAGAAGTGAAATCAGCAGCAGGACTCCGCCTAGGGTTGCCACTCTGTGAGAGTGCACTGCATTGGGAGGAAGGAAGGGTTGCAATCCGAGACTAGAAGCCAGGGTGTGCGTTTCCTCCCCCCACTTTCCCCCCGGCTTTATGCCAAAAGCAGAGCAGCAACCAGGTGACTTATCTGCTGTCAGCACCTTCTAACCTTCCTATCAGGGCACAGAGAAGCCATGATGCTGAAGAACTACATTATCTCACTTTGCACCAGATTTTCCACATCCCTCTCTGACTTACCATGCCAAAATCTCTGCCATTTGAGCAGTATGGAAAGCGAGAGATGAAGGCTCAAAATCCACAGTTTTGCCTTGAATAGGCAGCAAATGTCTAATTAGAAATTAATATTTATGAGCTACGTTCCTCTACTGTAATTTGTTCTGTCCCAAAGCATCACTACAGTGTCACTTAGAAGACAAGAAGGGTTGAGGTGAAGTCTCTCAGCAGAGAAACACAGCAGAGTACCGTGTGGGGAGCAGCAGCAGACTGGAGGCTGACAGCGCTTGGCTCTACAGAGGCGCTGGCCTGCAGGACAGGGACAGGGAAGCCCACGGGCAGGAGAGCTTCAAAGACATTAAATACCTGGTGGCTGAGAGCTGGTGCAGCTGCAGCAACCAAGAAGGGTTTGTCTTCATCTGCTGAGCAGGGCTGTGGGCTCCTTCCCGGTGGAGGCGGACGTGGGTGCGTCACGTGCAGCCGTGTCCCTGGAGTCCAGCTTCCTGCAGCGTGCTCTGCAGAGGGCAGCAGCTCAGTCAGCGCAGGAACTGAAGCCAGTGAAAAGAACCCGCCTGTCTCGCAACGTGTCTTACTGGGAGGATGTCCCTGAGCGACATCTCTGCCCTTGCCTGGCGGTTTCTGGGTAGAGCCGAGTCCTAGAAATGAGCGGCTGGAACCTGGCACCCCACAAGGGAGCTTCCACATAACTGGATGCTTACAAAAATTGCACTACAATGTGTATAACAACGTTGGGAATTAAACATCCGGCAGAAATTCAGGACTTGACTGTGTGTGCAAAGGAGGCCTCGTCCCATCAGGAGCCGACCTATGATTAAAACCGGGAACAAAGCAAGGCCTGAGCACCTACTGAATGGAGAATACCCTCAAATGAAGCAAACAGCTGAAACAAAAAGAACCATTAGAGTCAAAGCCCTTGTCACCTCCTAGCAGTATGTGAACACCTGAAGGCCAAACTTAGGCAGAGCTGTTGGTTTTGTGGCAAGTTTTCTCTGACTAAGAACTTGTGGTTTTAGTCCAGCGTCTGAGGAGATCTTCGGACAAGCTGCACGCTGCTCCGTACTCTGCAGTCCTTCTCCCTAGCTGGGGTGTGGGACAAACGCAGGACTAATTCTTCAGCCAGGACTCATCTACTGTGGCAAATACGATGAATCAAGAATACGCTCACTAGGTCAGTGGGGCCTATAAATTACAAGTGTTGCAAGGGTTACTAACAAAAGAAATTGCAGGAGATATACTGGGTTTCATTTACAGCTTGTATACTGAAAGTAAGGATCCTTACCCAGGAGTGAATTTTGCTCAATGAAACTCAAAGTTTAAGTAAATGCAAATAGCCTACACTGAAAATGTGAAAAATAAACAAAATATCATTTAATTTAATTTGAGCGCCCAAGCAAGTCATTCGCAAGTCTGTTTAATGTTTAGGAAGAAAAAGCCTTAGTTCAGTCTCCACAAATGGTTTTAGTTACTTCTGTGACTTTCCATCTCTTGAGGATAATCTACTCCTAATAAGGACAATTGCTTAGATTTATTACCCCACTGAGGTCTTGTTAAAGATCTAACAAAAATCCTATTTAAATGAAAAGGACAATAGAATCTTTAAAGTCAGTGTAGAGTTTAATTAAAACCTGAAACAGAATCCATGTCTTTATGCATAAGAAAAGCAAAAACAGATTTCAAAGCTGTTAAACTACATGTAATTGGCATAAACTATCCATTGAGCCAAAGTTAAAAAAAAAAAAAAGTAGGCTATCATATGGAAATTGGAGTCTATTAATAAATAACAAACCTGATACATGTGCATAACGCCATATTTTTGCATGCATTTTTTAATTTGCCTAATTTGCTAGGCATATCTTAGAGCAAACATGAGATGCGCTAGCTGTTAAGTTGAACAAATCCAAAAGGGACAAAAAAAAGACTGATTGAAATCAATGCATTAACATGCACCAGCATTTAAAAACGTTTCATAACGTTCCCAAAGCGAGCATGTAAACTGCAGCAGTCTCAGTGCAAAACTGCTGTAATCTGTGTTCCCATGTAGTCGTTATTCACACATGGGAGTATACAGTTCCTACAGTCATTTTTCATGCATGAATAGTTTAAAACCCAAAATCACTGACATAAATACACAAGGGGGACCTGCCTTTCGCAAGTTAACATCTTAGCAACTCTGAAAGGGAACGTGCAGATAGGTACCAGTCCACGTGCTGGCCCAGCTCTCCCGTAAGGAAGGGTTTGCCTGCAGCCCCCCTGCAACCGCAGGCGCACCCAAGCCTTCCCCAGGCGGAGAGTCACCACCGGCCACCCGGCCCCCAGCCGCAGGGCCACATCCAGCGAGGTCAGGCCAGAGCAGAGCCAAGCCTTACCATTTCTCCCTTCCCCCCTCCAGCATGCAACTGGGGCCGCACATGTAAGGAAGGGAGGTCAGCCCAACAGCTGCTTTGGGCATGCAGTTTCTTTTTCAGGAGATAATAAATTCTGAGACCAAAAAAAAAATACATCCCATAACCTATTTCTGCATTAAAGAGAAGGCACTCTTCCTTCCCTGCTTTTCCACATGATACAGGATGATCGGCTGGCCGGGGGCAGGCAGACACACAGATGGGCTCTGCGCAGAAAGGAAACGCACAATGAAGACGGCTCTGTGGAGCAGCAGCGAGTGTAAGGCAGTGGCTGGAAAAGGAGGTGACAAAATGGTGGCCCTCCCCTCCTGGCTGGCTCAGCTTGCACCCGACCGGCGAGAATGACAAAGCAGAACAGTCATCATGGAGCTCCAGCTCTGAGGTGGGTCACACGATGCCCTTGGTCTGGAAAAATCCTGAGAGGACAGTATGTTAACCTTCCCTCCGCAGCGCGCCAGTCCCTCGTTTAATGATCTAATCCATTTTGTTAAAACGCACTGGAAGCCCACACTAAGCGGCCACCTTGCTACTTAGGCTCTTCCCCCCCATTTGAAATTACAGCTCTTGCCAGTGCTACAGTATAGTCGGCACCTTTGCTTTTAAATTGCATTTTTGCACGAGTGGCCCCCGGCTTGATGCCTGGTAACACTCGGGGGTCGCAGTCGCTGAATGTCACCAGAAGGGCTAAAACCCCATCTCCAGTGAACAGCCACCTGCGTTAACCGGTTCCCGGCTCCCCTCTCAGAGGGCTCTGTGACCGAACTGGCGGGATGGTGCCTTTGTCAGTATTCAGGGCCGCTGCTTTCAAGCCCAGAAGGACCTGCCCGAGGCCAGCTGCCTGCCCAGCCGGCAGGTTCCCTCAGAGGCCGGGCAGGCGGCGGCGGC
>VZTL01002716.1:0-17572 GCA_013400535.1 Scopus umbretta | reverse complement strand
GTGTGTGTGTGTCTGCATGTGTGATCTGTATAATTATTTTTCCTAAATCCCTGTTAATTACATCTGTGCTTTTTCATTAAAGAGAATGGACTGATAAGAAGTGACTGAGACCAGAAGACAACGTAGCTCCACAGCCAAACAGGGACATGACGATTATTGATAATAATTAATAATAATTTAAAAAACCCCAACAGATTTAATTTTTTTGTGCTAAAGTGACTCTAAAGAACCTGGAAGCTAAAAACTAAAACTATGCCTTAATTATAAGCTAAGGACATTGTATATGGAAGTTACTGGTTGAGAATTGGACAGAGTCAGCTTCTGAAGTTCAATAGCAATTTTAAAAATGTGCATTCAGTCTTAATGAGATTAAAACAAATTTAAGATTAATTCATATTACCTTTCAGGTTCTGCTTAGCATGCTAGTCTTGTCTTAGGCTAAAACAGAGGTCCCAAGTTATTATTTTTAAAATATAGCTATGGATATATGCATATACACCTATGCATCATCCATACTTAAACCGATTTATTTTAAATTACTGGAAAATGAAATTAAAAAAAAAAAAAAGAAAACAAAACCAAACAATCCCCAACATCCATAGTGCAGAAAGGGAAGCTCAAAAGATCAGCCTGTGATGTTCAGTCTGGAGCCCAGCTCACAGCCAGGGGAATAATAAAGCAAACAGAAAACAGAGCAAAGGTCCTCAGAGCCGCATCCTCAGTTGTAGTGAACAGGCTCTGCTAAATTACTCCATTCACCGAGCTGGGCGATATTTTGGCATGTTGCTATCAGTTACCAAACCACTACACTGAACTTCAATAGGATGTAATGAACAATAGGCAACGAAACAAGAGAATAATTTAATGGAAATTATGAAGAATCTTATATAAGCTACTCCTTCTCTCACTTTTAAAACCGGTCCACCCGTCCTTAGCAAGAGATCTCTCAAATGACAAAAAACATAGCCAAAATCTTGCCAGGCACTAACTAACTATGTCTTTGATTGCACTGTTTACAAATCTGTAATAGCATTTCTTCCATCTGTTCTGCAGTTTCCATCTATACACTCAATTTACAAAATGAAATAAACTGCTTACAAATTTGTTCCAAAGACCTCCTCCGAAGAGGTCTTCCAGCATATTGGCTGTTATGGACAATAGTCTAAAATTTGGACTAAAATAATAAAGAAAAGCAAAGCAAAGGGGGACATTTGTGTGGGGAAAACAGACTTTTGAGAAGAACTGATAGGGCTTCTCAAGGGAAAATTTTAAAGAAATACGTATCAGTTACAACTCAGCCATTGACTGTTTCTTCAACATAATGTACCATTAGTTAACGAAGACGTTTTGTTTTAAAAAAAAAAAAAATCAATGTAAAAAACTGGCTAGCTTTCAAAAGCAGAGTTAAGTGGAACTCTGCACATTATCTCTGATGATTCTGTGGTAAAATGATCAGTAGTTTCTGAAATTAGAGCAAAATAGTTCCCTGTTACTCTAGGCAGGATGCTGTAAAGTTGATTTCAGGAGGCCTGGATCTTTCTTTAAAGCTCAGAATTATCTCTCTGCTCCATGTAGGTGATGAGTCTTGTCTTGCTCAACATCCCCCAGGTGCGAGAAAACATTGAAATGATAGCCACAAATCAACCTTTTCATATATGAAGCCTAAATTACATGTGAATAGTTTATGTTACATCATAACAAAGGACTATCACAGAATGACAACTTCCTGATGTAAAAAGGAAATGAGATAACAATCAAGTTTCTTTAGAAAAAAGCTAGCATTGGTACTGAAACAAATGGCATTCCTCAAAACGGGTAACATTTAATGTTTGCTCGCTGGGTGACTAGTTATGTGTTTCCCGCTTCAAGCAGCTGAGCATTCACAATGGAACCAGATTAAAATTATTTTTGTGGTAAGCCTTCTATGAAAGCTCTTTTTAATGCTGTGTATGTGCTCTCTGTTTGTTTGAAACCTATATAAAGGAGCCATAGATGAGATTTCGTTTCTGTTCTAATAAACTACTACCTTTGCTATTATTGTTATTATTGCTCAAGCACGGCACTTGCCCCCACAGTTATTTCTAAAATCCCCATAACTTTGCTATGGATTACTACTATTACTACAAAGCAAAGGGCTCAGTAACTAAGCAAATACTGCAGACGTTGCTGGAATTAAATAACATGGCACATACACATATAGCTCATGTTTCTTTCTTCATTTACAAGACACAGTGAGTCAGAAAAGTAGCACCCGAATATGATTAAAAAGAAATGCTTTCTGACAGCCTGCTCTACAGTGACTAGTGAACATTGAGTCACCATCACCACCCCAGCACAGCATCATTTCTACTTGATATTTGCTGTTCCATAATTAGAACAAACGGCATACTTGGGACACAGCAAAAGGTTTTTAGTTAACTTTCTGCTTAAACCCATTTACAGAGTCTTTACTGTTCCTGCCTCAAAAGGTAAGGTACACAATCATGATCTGTGCTGCCTCCATTTTAGAGACAGCCCTATTATTATAAAAGTAAATGCCACCCACTTGCTAACATCGGAGACTAATTAACTCTGCAATTGCTGCTTAGTGAAGAGGGTAAAAATCACACTGCCTGTTCCAGCAGCTATCCTAGAAAATCAAGAGGGTTAGATAATACTTTGTCTTCATTACCCCCCCCCGAATTCCTTTTTCTTTCTCTTTTTTCTTCTTTCATTCTTTTTTTTTTTTCAATTTTTATATTTAATTTCAGCTTGTTTTGCTTACAATTATTATTTAAGTAGTGCTTTTTGTAAAAGTGTAAAAGGTTTCTGTGATACCGCTGGTCATGAATCCATTTGCTAAAAAAATGTTTTTGAAATCCTTTTTGTTCATCCTGTGATTCATTTTTTGAAGTTTTGTCTTTTAAAAAGTAAGTTCTTATAAGCAGGTCAGCTAGTGAGCTTTGATTTCAATAGCTATACTGAAAACTGACAGCTGTATAGATTCATTAACCATACGGTACTGAAAGAAAATCTTTACAACCCAATTATTTAGGTCCAATTTATTTAAAAAAAAAAACAAACCCACCTCAGTTTAACTTGCACTTCACCATCTATATATCTATTTAAATACAAACATGTTCACAGTGTGAGAAAAAATTCGGAAAAGGTGTTAAATAAATATGCGAGTCATCCAACGAAATAAAACCAAAAAAAGCAATGGCCAAGGCTCACAACTCTGAGATGTGTATACCTGGAGGGGAAAAGATTAGTTACAATAGCATCAATATGAATTTTGCAGTTCATTTAATTGGCATCAGGATTAATAGCATAAACAAGATGCAAAAAATATCTAATCTGGTTGTGAATCAGCAATGTATTGTGGAACTTCTTAATTTACATGTAGTAATTTCTGTCTCCAGCAAATACTGGGCAAATTAGCTTCTCTTGATTCTGGTGAGCAACCAGCAGCAGGAAAGGCATCAATACAAATATTTTAGAAGCTCAGTTCTATGAGCACTTTTAAAGAGAACTCTTTTTTAGGTATCTTACTGACCAGGTTGGTTTTGTTTGTTTTTTTTCATGTCTAATATTGCAAGCTTTTGAAAAACAGGAATGGATTTTTATACAGGAGAGAGTTGCTCAGAGATGGTCCCCAGTCGTTGCTGGCTTCAATGATCCGGTGAAACACACTCCCGTTACCGACTGATCTGGTGGCTGGCAGTAAAGAAATCATCTTCTTTGTTGTTGCTGGGTTGGGTTTTGTTTTTTTTTTGGTGTTCTGTCCCAGCCCTATAATCCATAAAGAAACAGAAATTTTAAGGTGTATTATATTAGTGGTTTAATAGGACTTGCGCAGTAGAGAATTGCTGAAATGACTCTCTGTTGCTACTTTTATGACCCCTTGCTGTAGGGAGCAAATGGAAACAGGGAAGGGTGTAGAGGATAACTGGGGCAGTCCAGCCGCCGGTACGTGCCACCAGCATCGCCCTAGTACAACCATCTTGCCAGCAAAACCAGGCAGGTACCAGGAGGTACAAAGCAGCTTACAGCCACTGCTGTCCAACAGATTTTTGCAAAAAGCACAAAGTGGCTGCAGTGCAGAAAGGGGAATTTAACTATGAGGTTCTGTTAGGCATATCCAATGTGGTGGCTGAAGCCACGCATGAATCGCCCAGAGACGTCAAGCTCTCTAGAAGACCCTGAGACATAAACAGGAAGAACTTAGCAATTGTTGACCTGGTGTTTTTTGAAAAAGGAAGATACGACCTCTGAAGGCTTCCTCTTTATTTGTATCTAGTCCAGTAGTTAGGCAGATGAGACAGAGCCTTGCAAAGGGCATACCTGCTGGAGGAAAACAGCGAAAACTGCCTCTGTGTTGCTGCCTCTGCCAGCCTTCCACAGCTCGTAGCCCTTCCATCGGTGACACAAGACCTTGCTCAGGAGCACAGGCTGTCCCTGTCCTGTCCCTGCGGGGGCTCCCCAAGAAATCGGGTGCCTCCTTGGTGCGCCCAGAGAGCCAGCGCTTCCTCGTTAGAAATGGCGCTTATTTGCATCTCACACGCTGGATATTAATTGAGATCAAAAAATAAGAGATTAACCCAGCACGCAATCCTTTGATACAAAAATCAAAGTGTAATCATATATCTATTTCCCATTGCGGTAAATTGTGCTGTTAACTGACACATTCTTTCACACAGAATATGGGTCCAGGTTTGATGTCCTTCCACGGATTGTGTAAATCAGCATATACACACACAGATGGCAACATTAACCGTAGCAGCATTAAAACATTTGCATTTGAAAAACCAAAGAATTGCTGTTCCACAAGACACTAAAAAGTAAAAGTATTCCTGACTGCAGTAGTAAAGTGTCACTTTAGTCATCACCTATTGAAAATTATTTTTTTAATGTTCAGAAATATTCCATCTTTACAGTATTTTTATTCCAATCATGGAAAAAAATATTTTCAAATTACAGAAATTCCTGATTTAGAATTGTTCAGGGCCAGATTTTTACTTTGTAACATCCTGGAAAATATACTACAGGTTATCTGTACTCTTGAAATCAGTTGTGAATTAGTCCTGCTCAGCTAGTTATTAGTTAGATGAGAAAGAAATGCTTTTTTCTAGCAGCATAGAATTGAGAAATTGCATAAATCAAAATGCTTATTTAACTAACAATTAGAGTAACTAGATTTGTTCTGTCAACTTTATCTTTTAATATGTAATATACATCCTTGAGCTAAGTGATAGATGCTATTCCCCATATTCCCTTGGATTATTATCCAAGGGCACATTAGTAATATTAATTAATAAACAGGGACAAATGTTAGTGGTTAACTCATATAATCAGACGCAGTAAGGAAAAGTGGTTTATTTAATGTTTCACTGAAGCTTATAAGGAATCAATAGCAAATACTTTACTTATGTAGGAACTCAATGTTCTAGACATCTTTAGGGATTGCTTGGGCTATAAATAAAATTAAGACTGCAATATATTTGGGGCAGTAATTTCATTACGTATTTATACAGCATCAAATATAACAAAGACTCCATCTAGGTAAGATCTGTGGGTACTACAAAATACATGAAAACTAAAAAATTAGAAGCAAGTTACTATTATCTAAATAATTAATTTAAAATAATTTGCTTAGTACAAACTGTGAGTTTCAGATTTTTTTTTTCATGGAATATCTGTAACATCTATTAATGTAAATCTTATTTATAATCAAGGAACTTACTTTCTTTCAAGTTTTTCCCCTGCAAACTGTGGTCCCGTTTTCTTTTCATCGAACACATGTAAGTTCTATTAATTCTAATGGGAGTTTAGCCTGTACATCAAGGCAAGACAAAACCCTTTTATGTTGAATGTTTAATTAAAGTTCTTTAAAGGGTTTCATGTCTGCTATAATGTGCTAATTATTTTCATACCTAACAACTTAAAAACTTGGAGGGGACTAATAGAAGTTGTCATTCTGACTAGAAAAGAAAAACACTTAGAGTATGCATGTAAGTTCACAAATAGCCCAGATTCATCTAGCTACAAAATCGGGATGCAGGGGGCAATATAATCATAATTAATTTCTAGAGAGCTTTTTGCATTTCATCAGTGCAACACTCATTATAGGTTCTCCAAACCATCAGTTATGTCTTATTTCATTCTAACAGGCAAGCTGTGTTTGGGGCTCTATGTTTTCAGTCTACATCAATGACTTATGAACATTATATTTTGTGATGGGCACCTTTAATTTTTCTTGTAGAATGTTGTATCCTGATAAGCATTACATACCGGAGTTCTTAGCAACGGTGTGTGCACGCTTATTGAGTGTTGCTGCAACCAATGATAAAAATAAAATGACAGCAGAAGTAAGTATGTAGGACTGAATGACATCCAGAGGGTAATTGAGAAGGGACAGCTTGGTGATTCAGTAGGAGTTGAGCTGTGCTTTGTGTGTTGTTTTTGTGAGGCTAGAATGGCTACCGCTAAGCATGCTGAAATCAGCCTGAGAAACAATTAATCTGATTTATATTCTACCTTCTGCTATTGCCTCATTTTGGGGCTGCAAGGTTATAAGGCATCTGAGGTTTTCTAGAGTCCATGGTCTTCTCCTTGCTGCTTTCATCTAAAGGACAATAAAGGGTCTTCCCAAGCATCTACTCAGACTTACTTCTGCCACATGATCTATGCTCAGGTGTCCACAAAGCATGTTAGAAGAGATGTTGTAGAGTGTGTATTGGTAGACTGGCTATGCAGTCCTCTGTGTAGAAGAGAGACCTAGATGATCTTTAGCAGTACATTACAAATTACAATGCACTTCACATAATTCATGGGAGGCACTGCTATTTGGATAGTATTATAGGCCAGGAGAATCTGGCCAGACAGTTGCTCATCTAGGAATTGAGACAAAGCTGACCTGCTAACAGAAGATCTGATACCTGCACCCACTCAGTGAACTAGGCTGAGACATTTTGAATACTGCAATGTGTGGGAGGAAATGCAAAGTGCGGATTAACTCACTTTGCAGACATGCAACTTCATCATGCAGACATGATAAAGCCTCTTATTGGATGAAACTAATTCATTCTGCATAACTCCTGGAAGCCTTTAAGGAATGGCTGACGGAAGTAGGAGAGCAGAGAAGAAAAGATGGCCATGTCCTAATAGCAAAGTACAATGGAAGGCTGCAGGAGAGAACGCAAGAATTAGGACTGCCCTATGGCTACACATACGATATGATCAAATCTCATCCAACCGTAGCTTTGCTCGTTATTATAGATGTTAATATACCAGATTCTGAAGCTATGGATTATAAAATCATGCAGTAGGTGACTGCGTCACTCTATTTTCACTTGGAAATGCCATGATAAACTGGAATAACCATTTACTCTCACTGTGGGGATTCCCTTGCCCACCTCCCTTACAAAGCAAGGGGTGAGCAGTCAGAAGGATCTCCTCTGTCAGCAGGCTCAGTCGATGAGCAGCCCGCAGCCCTACCTTATTAAATATTTGAGCATCACAGTCCTAAAATTTGCACAGACAGTGAAGGGCATTTGGTATGTTTGTATCTACAGCTGGCGATTTTTAGCTGTGGATTTACTCTAGCGAACTTGTCCTTAAAAGTGAAGTCACAGGAAATGTGGATGTTGACATTGGCAGGAACAGCACTGGTTCTAAAGCAGGAATAATAAGGTTTATATATATTATTGTTATTTGACCAAGTGTTGTTAGACTGAATTCCCATGTGTCTGTTGCAACGGGAAGCCGTTTTCCCTCACTTGTAGTACATCACCTGTTCCCAAGTTGAGGCTCCAATTATTTATTTTCAGCCCTTTTTGAATCTGTAGCTAATCTAAAAGCAAATATATCCTTTAATTTTGTTTCTGTGTGAGAGCAAATCTGGGAAGCTAAATGTTGACCAAATTTCTAACTGCCAAAACTAATAACATTTTAAAACATCGACATAAGGGAAAGGAGTAGGAAACCATCAGGACATATATCTTAACCACGCTGTAAAGGACAGAGGAGAAAGATAAAGTGGTTGAGTTGCAGAAAACAGATCCAAACTCATCTTCTCACAGTGTATGGGCCACATGTCTTCATGCAGGAAGGGTAAATAAAAGGGATATCTGAAGATTACCAGATCCATGATAGCATGGAAGAAGTTGCTAAAGGGATGCTCAAGCTGATTAGAATTACTACAATACCTTTTCATATCTATACAATTTTATATTTTTACATTATTTAATATTATACAATTATGTCCATAACTACTGCATCCACAAAACCGTTTTCAAAACAAGGCCTTATGGTCTACAAATTAAATGCAGCCCTGTACTATATTTTGAAAAAATCTCCAGGCAGTCTGAACTCTGCTACACAGATAGTCTGCCCAGCCTTCACTATCTGACATAATCTCACAGTTCCTAGACCTCCAGTCTCTGTATGGGACTACTGCCATCTCACTCTCTGGAAGACAAGTAGAAATCAAAACACTCTTCTTTCGCCATCATGCATACCATTTCCACTAACAAGGACAGTGTCTTCTTTTGAAGTTTGATTTACAGGTGCTATAGAGCCATTGTGCTGACTGCATGTCAGTCTCCAAGGAAACTAGTAGCATATATATTCTAGAAGCATCCCTAGAAGAAAAGAAGTGTTATTAAAAGTATTCTCAGCATAACCTCTGCTATGAGCAGAAGCAGAGTTCAAGGTCTTCTGTTGAATGGTTGAAGGATGCTGTGTTCAAATAAAAAGCTCCTAAGGAAATAATAGCAGGTCAAGCTGGGGATCCGGCTGTTGTACAGTATCCAGTTCTGAAAGAGTCAGGAATTGAAAAATAATCTATCTAAAGCTTTAGAAAGGCTTGAAATTCTTTTATAATTCAGCCTAATTTTAGATTGGCATCTCCTCTATGTACTTCAGTATTAGCACCTTCTGTAATACATTGCATTTTTTGCCTTTTTGCTGCTATTACACTTCCCAGCCCCATCCATATCAGCTTGCACATCTGTACTTTAAAGCTGATGCTCAACCTCATTCTAGATTTTTGTATCACCCATTTAAAGGACTGAAGAGAAGCACAGGATACTGCGTCTCAACCCAGAGGATTGCAGTCCTCTCTGCTCCCAGGAGCCAAGCAGCTGGGTGCCCTGTGGCTGGGACAGGTGTTCTGTGCAGTAGAAAGGCTCTGATGTTGGAAAAGACACCACACGAAAGTGTGCCCTTCCGTGATTATTAAAAATTGTTTGTGGCATTTGCAGAGTATGTGCTGTTGCACATCCTCTGTTTTCAGAGCAACGTCATTCTTGAATTCTAAATGAGGAAACAAATTCCCCATCTCCCCTAAATTCCCCTGTAAGTTCCCATCTGAATAAGATACGCTTTCCTTTTTGTCTTAAACATGTAAGGATATTATTTATTTGATCCTAGTAGAAGCTTTATCCAGGAGGAGCTGAACTAATCCTATTCTAAAGTTTAAGTTACTAAAGCACTTTGGGAACATGTGAAATCAAAGGTATTACATAATAGATGAGATTCTCATTATTGCTGCTGTAGTACTGACTGTTAGAAACATAGCTGCTCAATATTGAAACTCATTTTCTCTTTTAGTGGCACAGTTCAGTATAACCAAACACAAACACACGGAACAAAAGACTAAATCAAGCAAAGCAAAGAAAAAAAAGAGCACTGCCAAAAATGTATAGTTTTGTTCCCAGCTTGAATCCAAGTGGACCATGATAATTCCAAGCATGTTCACAAAATAGTTTAGTTTCACTTTATGAAGGAGTTTCAGTTTCATAACCTGCTCTGCCTACGTGCGTATCTGAACAGATACACATAGCTACAAGAAAACATTTGAAGACACAAGAAGGAAGATTTAGGCATTAGCAAAGTTCAATCTGATACTCAGTAAATTAATAGAACTGGCTGGGAGAAGAAAAAGGTTAAAGAAATTTTACAGAGGAAGAACAATTAAAGTAATTAAAAAGATATTGCTTGCGATTATTTTTTAATTTTTCTACTATTTATATCAGAAAAATAGCATGTGATGGAATTAAGTTCTCATTTGGCCCTGTTGTACTGCTTATCTTCACCTTTCGTATCTACGCATCCTTAGGGTGCATAGAAACAACAACTTCAGTCATTCTAATGGACAGAGAAAATGAAGCATGTTATTGTAATAGAACAACACAGCCAATCTGTAATTTTCTACAGCAATTCCATCAAATCCAGAAACAAAACAACTGTAAGCTTGGTAGCACGTAATAGAAGAAGAGTTGTATCTGGTTTCCGGAAAAAAGATTCTTTTACCAAATAACAATCATGCAGACATCTTAACCTGGCTTATATTTTCTTCTCAGAACTGGCAGTAGGACAAAATAGTATTGACAAGACAGTCTTGCCAATACTTGTTCCCAAATCACCTACCCTGTGGGATATCATCTGCAGTTATCATTGCATTATTCTCTCATTATGAAATATGATTTAACACAACACTGTGCAACATGAGAATGTTTTCAAATCCTTATGCTACCCTTTTGCATTTCTTATTGAATTTGTCCTGCATTTGCCATACCAATAGGCCTTTCTTATTTGATGTTAAAACATTTTAGGTAAACACAGATATATTTTCCTATTGATTTCCACATCCCACATGAAAACCAGATTAAATTTACAAGACTCTGCCAAATGTTAACACTTCATGTGATAGTATATGCCCAAAAGCACGCAATGCCCAAAAGCACGCATCCAAAGTAGACAGCAAAAACACTCTGCCAGAGCCATAATAGCAGAAAAAAAAAAAAAATCAAAAGCGTTTTCATCATGATTTGCAATAACTTTTCTACTTTCCTTGAAAAACGTTCTGTAGCAGAAGAAATAGCTGATAAGAGCTTGATATTCATATACATAACAGCATCAATGTATAGTATTTTGATAGAAAACACAAGTCTATCTCGGCACCAGAAAACACAGACAGGGAATCTGACATGCTTGCTTAGAATCATGTCCAAGTGGGGAAAGCACAGATCAGATGTTCATCTAGTAGAATAGCAAACACATTCATAGAATTTGCATATTCCTCCTCTATCCAAAAGGTGATCAAGCCATCAAATATCAAAGGAATAAAAGAGCAAAGTGCAAATTTACCAAACTCAAATTCTAAGATCTCTAGTGAGGGAGACAAACAGGGAGCAGGAAGTAATTTTCACCACCTGGCAAGGATGTAGATTTAGGTCAATATCAGAAAAAACTGCTTGTAACACTATAAAGAAATAAAGTAGTAATAGTAGTAGTATGCTCAATATAAGGCACTTACCAAAGTGAATGATACAAGTGATCTACAGAACCCAACAACAGTTAATTTTCAAAGAAACCACAAAAAGGGTATATCAAATTGTCTCCTTTAAGACCTATTAACATTTTAAAATGCTTGGTGGTTTTATGCAGAGAAGCACAAGAGATGAGCTTTTCGAATTGTAGTGATGAAAATATAATGAGAACAGTCTGCCATCATGTTGGAAAATATCCTGTGCAATACAATACGAGAAGGATAATTACAGCTCCTTCAGGCAGCTGACCATGTCACATCTACCAGCCAGGCCTTCTTTCAAGTGCAAGAGAAAATCCTGTTTGTATTCCAATCTGAAAGACCTGAGAAGAGCCCAAATTGCTTTGCAGGCGAGTTAACTTCTACTTGAGCCATTTGGTTAATAATTTCAGTCCCCCTCCATGCACTTGGCAGTTAAAGGGGGATAAATTTCTGTTGCAGTTCTGTCGTTAGTTCAAACAAAGCATCGATGCTTGACCAGGTATTGACACAGCACTGATGCTGAAACCCTAACAACAGAGACACTTTGATCAGATAACTTAATCAAATGCTTAAAAACACTTTTAAAGCTGCCAATAAAATAAGATATAACAATAAAATAGATTGAACAATGTATCTTGATTAATCATATAATTTTAGGTTTTTTTATTGTGGAATTGAAATGAAGGCAGAAAATAGACTTCACAGCTACAACAGTAATTGTGCACAGCAGCCATGAAACAGGGATTATAAGGTTATGGATAATTTGAGAATAATGTGAAATTACTTCAGGAGTTACGCTAGGCTTGTTTTTGCTGTTTTAGATCAGGCTATTTAGAGAAACTTCATACCGGATCCTGAGAGCGGAGACATGCNGCTGGGTGGTGCTTGGTTGCTGATCAGGGTTAAACCACAACAGTATTACTAACATAAAATTCATTCTCTACTCACTAAAATAGAGGGCAACATTCATATATTACCTGAATATTAAGTCTTTGTTTTCCTTTTTGTCTTAATTGTACAACATAGTAAACAACATGTCTAATACTTAAACAAAAGGGAAATAAAAAGATAAAATCCTAGGAAAATTGGTATGGTTGGTATGAACATCTGCTGGATTCTATATAGATGCTTAGTTTTACTGACACTTCCCACTATAGTTACTCAAAAACTGACACATTAATTATTTAGGTTAAGAATATCACCATTCTGAATATATTTATTTTCCTCATTTTGTGTCTATTTACATAGATTACACATCCTGACCAAAACAATTTGCTAAGTAAGTGATAATACTTGCTTCCAGAAAATAGATGTTAACATGCTGACTGCCATTTAGTCCCAAGATTTTCAAAGGTTGGAAGGATGATCATAGGATCTTCTTAATTTTGAAATTAGCTGTTTACACTCAATGTAATCACAATTAAATTATACCATTGCCTGCTACAAGCATTAATAAATGGAGTCCCTCCTCTCCAACTTTGTGAAAGGCAGATTAGGCACACTGAGCAGCCTGTACAACTCGAGAAGGTGATTCCTGCCACACCAAGCCAAGTCTCATTCACTTCAGCAGGATTAGAAGCACTCTTCCTTTGGGAAATGCGCTCTCAGAAAACATTACTCCTTTCTCCTCCTTTTGGACCCATCAAGCCCACGTGTGAAATAGCCTTTCCATTTCAGCACAAAATCATTCAGTCTGAGCAGAACAACTGAGAACCAAATAAACATGTAACGCAAGGAAGATCAAACCAAGGCTGCTGCTGCATTTCCTTTCGTTTCCACCCATTAACCTTCCCTCTTTCCATCTCAGCCCAAAGCACCATCCTTGGTGAGAGAAAAATGTCTGATCCTGCCAGCTTTACTATGCCAATTCAGTTGAAGACGACCAGCTTTTCATTTTTTGCCCCCATGAACAAACGTTTCAGTGATCGGCAAAGTCAGCAAACACTGGACTGTAAGCAGAGGCACAATGTTGCATACAGCTCAGAAAATACACTTCATCCCACACTTGTGTTGTAATCGCTTGCCCATACCAGCAGGTATAACAAATTTGATTTCCATAGATGAAAAAAGAAAAGAAAGGCTGATATCATCAGCATATAATCTCCACTTGTCAACAGAAACAGGATTGTAATTCACATCTTTGCAATAGGAAACCAATGTACTAACCATTTAAGAAGCTGAGCTACTATTCGTGAATACTTGAAAAGTAGATTTCACATAGTTATTTTTTCCCCTACGTTTCAGTGATCCTTATGAATATATTTTTTACCTCTGTTGGATTTTTTTTTTTAAGTGAACAATTTAAAACATTTCATTCATCAGCCAGAATCTACTATTTCCTGACAGAAAACATCATGTGACAAAATACAACTCCTATTTCAAAAGGCATAGTAGTTAAATTTAGTGTTACTATATCTTTGATGTAACATTAAAGCACGATGTTAAGATCTTCCAGATTAACTGAGATGAAAGTTTAGGTCTCCCCATAAGCTTTTAAAGAAATTAAAAAAGGAGAAACCTAAGCACGTATAATGCTTTAGGATTCAAAAAGGTTGTTTCTTCTAGATCACCACTTGTAAGTGATCTAAGGTAGACATGTCCCAGCTTTTAATTGTATTTCTAGTTCAGTATTTTTTATAAAATTATTTCCACTCCCTATTTACTATTCATCTTCATTTTATTGCTTAACTATGTTTTCCTGCTCCCTTGTTATCTACAAGAAAAAAGACAGAAGAATAAAAGCCGTCACTATAAAAACTTCAGTGACCTCTCAATTTACAAACATTCACGTCCTCGATTTTACACTTCATGAATGTTCCAGGTGGTGTTAATAGGCGCTCCTGATGGGTGGACGGGTACTGCGCGGTTAGCTTTATTCCCTGACCTGCACATGTTTGCAACTGTGGCCCAAGAAACATCTAACACAGCTTAAGTAGGAAAGAGCTTTTGTTCTCAGATCACAAGCACCAGTCATGGAAAAAAAGGAGTCAGCTCGAATCCAAGGAATCAGAGCTTTATGACAATTTTTTTGTAAGGATCTGCAGTGTCTTTCCCTCTTGTGCAGAGAATGGGGATTGTTATTTTCTCTCCGTAGAACAAAATACAATGCAGGGGTGGTTGAGGCAGCTGCGTGACACCTGAGAGATTGGGGTTAACCTGGGAAGCAGAATGGCTCCAAGGATATCAGCGGCTCGTGGGCAGGGTGCTCACCGGGGATTCAGGGACTGGCAAAGTCACAGAGCACAGGTCTCCCACATGCCAGGTAAAAACCTCAACTACTCCCCATGGGCTAGCTATGGTTCTTTCCTCTCTGCAGGTTTTATTACGTTGCTAGACATTTAAGAGTTAAGCGATACAATAAATCTTCATGCCAGTGGTGCGCTTCACTAGTTACAGAAAGCTTCAAAACTCTATCCAGAAATGAAGTAAACTCAGCTCGAAATGTACTAAGCTCTTGATGACAGGGTTTATCCATTTTATAGGTATCAAAACCCTATATACTGTATTTTGTTAAACTGAAAGGTATTTAAAAGTTGCTTTGTGTTTGCACTCTGTTATTAAGTCTAACTGGATAATTAGATACATTTTTTGCAAATAAAGAAACTGAGGCAGAAGGCTTAGCTATCCAAGACACACATAAAAACTGTGAAAGAGTTAACACAACTCTTACGTACCAGCGTGTTGTCATTCCTACAGATTTTCACCTCGCAAAGTATACTCGTCTATAAGAAATGTATTGGAGGTACCATATAACTATTTCCTCTCTAGCAACAAATATAACATACCCTTTCTGCATCGTGCATGAAGTACACCTGTCATTTTATTCAAATTAGCACATCATCATCCAAATTGGATCAATCTGAGCAATCCATCTGTCACAAAAATTTAGGGGTATATTATCAACATCATGTATAAGGAGATATGCATGCAAATTCCTGCACATCAAAATGATTCAATACCCATAAGAATATTAAAATATTAAGAATTGTAGTCAGTGTGGTAGTCTTATGTACCTAATGTTCCACAGACTTCCCAGACTTTTTGCTCAAAGCCTGAGAAGTAGGAAAGAAGATACATTTCACAAAGCAGCCAAACAACTCAAAAAAATCACAGACAGGGTTTTTTCCAGCATGAAACTGAAACTGCCATTCCCACATCTCAAACTTACTAAATCAGGTAATTAATACAAAGGGTAATAATATTTATAATAGTAGGTATGGAAACGTCTGTCTTAAGAGATCATGCTCTTGCTCTGGACTGGTCTCTTAAAACACTTAAAACTTATATTTGACAACTGCCAAAGTACAAGAAAAATCACCCTAAACTTTTACATATAGAAAAAGTATGTACTTGTAGTTATTTTTACACCTGTATGTATCAGAACATGCATAAATATATTTTAATCATTCAACTTATTATCCCATTCTAAGAAAACAGCACACGTTTTTTGCAGGTACTGCATGGAGACCGCATCTTTTTGATAGCTGCGTGCTTTATTTAAGCCCAGGAGGTAGAAGAGAGAAGGCAAAAAAACCCAGCCCGCATTTACAGCATACATTCAAAGATGTCTGTCTTCTACTCAGAGAAATGTATCTCCCTGTAATGGTATTGATATACAGATGGAGAACTTTGGTGTGAATAAATGGAGGAATGCACCGGGGGAATGTGACATTTTCCAAATGCATATAAATAGCTTGACAGGAAAGACGATTTTTTTTTTTTTTTTTTCTGTAAGAAGTAAATATATGAGCTCATTGGTAAATATTTTGGGCCAGACCTCTTTCTAGCGGAAGGTAATGGAATTAAGCCTAGGCTTATAACAGGCCACTTCAGCTAAGTAGCACTGTCCAAAGCATACTTTTCTTTTTCTGGTTTTGATGGTGTTACCTGGTTGTCTCCGACACGTGTCCTGGCTGCCAAAACAGAAGCATCTAGCATCATTTTGGATGCTGTAGATTAGATCTCCTGCCTCCCGCTCCCTCCCCAGAGGGACGCAGCATCGCCTGTGCCCTGTGCTGTATTGTCCAGCCCGCTGCAGGTAACCTGGGTACCAAAGCCATCTCACCAGGTACGGGCCCTGAGGTTTAGGCGAGCGACTCCTACCCTGGGTGGATGACTTGTGAAAACCAGCCCCTGCCTGCGGGAGCGGCTCCCTGTATCTGACCGCCAGCCGGGAAGCCGCAGCTGGCAGAGCTGAGAGCGCAGCCTGACCCCAGCCTCGAGGTGTGCCGGGAAGTCCAGCTCGGTGGAAAGGCTGCCATTTCTGCCACTCTGCTCCTCCGTAGCTTGTTTTGCAATTGGTCACATGAAATAATACATTTTCTTTAAAGTTTTGTTTTAAAAAAATTAGAGTAAGTCTTTTCTGTTTAAAATTACTGAACATAACAGCCTAGGAAACTTGCTTAAATTGAATAGCCGAAGATGTCTGACATAGTGTCCAAGAAATTTGGATTAAAGTTGGCATAAACCTCTCCACATTTCTGTATGAACATTCAGTGTTTTGAAAATAGAATGTTACAAATTTCAGTAAGATATGAGTTGGTGAATAAGTGCAGGGCTACTTGTTTCTTCCTCGGCACATCTTAGCCACCGACTGCTGAGGTTTTGGGTTTTAAACTTGAGCCCATTAAGCATCAGTAAGACACGGCTTCTGGTTCCCTGCTGAAGTGTATTCCTTGCTTCCCAGAAAATCATTAGATGCCATTGTAGCTCACTCCATTATTGTAGGATTTTGCTGTCAACTGGGTAAAAGAAAGGAAATGGAAAAGCTCAGAGCCACCTATTGTTTCTCTGATTTCCATCAGTTGATCCCTGATACCAAATACTTCTGACTGAATGAATCAGACATCTGCAGAGCAGGTACAGTTTCCAAATTTAGGCCCAGGTTTTAATACTTGTAATGAAATGCATAACTTCTGCTCTGTTACAATAAACACTTAACAGACAGTTACTTTGTAAGGCTCCTGTTGTTAGGGATGATTACAACATAGGGATTAAAGTATAAATGGTATGGACTGGCAGGCTATGACTCAGTGTTTTAAAAAGCTCTAACAGTCCCTCAGCAGGTCCCTGTCTTACAATGAAGGACAAATTCAGATAAAAAATAAGTGTAAAAGACATAGCAGTATGGCTTTCTACACATACACACACACGCACACGCACACACTGGCTAGCTAGCCTGTCGCCCTTTATGCCACACACTCCAAAATCAAATCAAGCCACTGCTTTGATCACAAGCCCCAGCAGGTTTGTGACACAGCCTTCAAGTCCCCTAATGCT
>VZTL01002714.1:2235-20220 GCA_013400535.1 Scopus umbretta | reverse complement strand
GGGGGGGAAGATACTTACATTAACAAATTGAATGAATTGGGTATCATAGAGCATGAGAAATAAAGCAGAAATTCAGCTCCAGAATTTGAGTTAGAAAACAAGTAAAGCACTTTCCAGAATGTGTATATTAATAAAGGCTAATATTTTCTTACACATCTTCAACTCGAACTCTCTGGTAGTCAGAAAGAATGGCTCCCACAGACACACCCTCCACTCCTTCTTTGTCCTGAAAAAAAGACATGGAATATCAATGATAGCAGTATATGCTGGCCTGAGCAATAGAGATTCGGTACCTCTACTAGCAGAATAAACCAAGAATAAATCTTTTTCCCTGTGCCCAGTACGCAGAACTGAATGGGCTGGAATGCAGATCTTGCACAGAAGAGAGCAGCACAGCTTACCTGCTATGTGGTTATTACTCTAACAAAGTAATCTACTCGACTCAACTACCATTCTACAGAAGAAGTAAGCAGGAAAACTGCAAAGTACCAGATTTAACAGCTTATCCTAAAGTTTTCCTGACATCCTGAAAATTTCTTCCAGCACTTCACTGTAACTGAGGTGTTAGCTATCCCACCTACAAATAAATATCAGCCACATACAATCATGATGATTAATTAAACTGTTAGCATTTGTCACAATATGCAGCACAAGAGGGTGTGAGATTACTCTTTTTATCCTCACACCAGAACAAGAAAACTCACAGGCAACTTACTCAATGTCACCTTCTGAAAATTCTGCTATGAAGAAAGTTTTCCAAGACATATTTTCTGTTTCATTTCAATTACCTAGGCCAATAGTACTTTATTTTTTCTTGTAAACACACTGAAAATATAACATTTGAAAATGCACATATTTACAATATTTCAGGAGGTCTTGCATTTTTAAGTTGCTTGAGTCCCAATCAACATGCTGAATTTACTTTCTTTTCCTAAAATTTGCTCCAGCTAGACTTTAGTTAAAGTTGTTTTCCTCTTTTAACCAAAGTTGATCATAACTACACACCATGAATTACTTTCTGGACCTGTTCAGTTAGATAGCAATCCCATGAAGACTGCAGAAGATTTTACCACAAAGTTTTCAACTGTATACCTAGAGATGAAATTTTAAAATCAAATCAGTCTTTGCCTGCCATGGTACTGAATTTAAAATTCATATTCAGTTTCTTAATAAAAAAATGATGCAGAAGGTGTTTTATGCATAATTATATTCTAGTGAAAAATTTCCTGGTTTATGTCCATCTGGGATATTCTTTCCTCAATCTATTATCTTATTCATCTTTACATTATTTCTCAGCTCATATTTACCCAACTAAATTCATAAGTTATTCATACTCATCTATACTTCTGCTTTAGGAGTCACTTTATTTATCAAACTTCCTACCTATAGTCATCTGAAAATTATATCACTGTTCAATTTATGTACTTCTACATGTCATTAATGGATATATCATTTAATATGAAACTTAAATGCCAAATCATACAGAATTCAGGTTGATGCTTCTCACATATCCAGAAATAATAGCACTGATAAAAATTAATTTTATCTTATCTGTCACTTGTTCATTATCCACTGCTGGTATTACCATTATTATTACTATCACCCATCCAATATTACTTCTGTTTCTCTTTGAGTTTGCTGTGTAACAGTATTTCAAAGCTCTTTTCAGAATAAAGACAAATCACAGACATTTCAATTTACTCAACTCACACATCTAGAACTAAATTTCTTGAAAAGTTAACATAGTTATGTAAGTAGAGTTTTCTTTAAATAAATTTGATAAAATGATTCATGAAGCCTTCTTGGATCTTCAAGAATATCTAAAATGTTTTCCCTGTACTCCTTTGTTTCATGCAATCTTGATATGCAGTTTACCTGTACTGCTACAATTGCACTGAACCTGCTTTCTTCAAAGTTCTTTTTAGAAAGATTATAAAGTCAAGTTTCATAACAGCCTTGGAAAACATGATAGCTAAGTATTGTTTGTTTGCATTTTTATGTAAAAAGAATAACACTAACAATTCCTTCAAAATGTGCTCTATCACAACGTTCAGACATCATCCAATATGTCCAGAAACATGGCCTGTATTTCTGCTTATACAAACAATTAATCACAGGCAACACATCCTCAAAGGTAATAATCATGAAGTGGTCCATGCACAGGATCTGACATCATGAACCAATATTATGAAGCAATTAATACATTAAATAGTAACTGTCCATGTTTCCAAGTCATCACGCATCTTTCTGTGTGAAGAAATGAAACAGCCTGTATCCCTTTCTGCTCACCACATTGTAAAATATTTGTAATGGAATCACAGATTCAGAACGGCTGAGGCTTCTCACTCTTGAAAACAAACTTGGGACACCTGCTGTGAAGTACATCCAGGTTGCCAGAGACCAGGACAATATATGGTAATAAGAATGAACACCTTTATAGGGAGAGAAGTATTCAACTACGGAAAGGAATAGGGGAAGATGAAACCAGAAAAACATTACAGAAAAACATCTGTATTTATGTAATCATAAAGCAGACCAGTGACTCAGGGCCAATGCAAGGGACAAGTAAAGCAGATTTAGCCTATGACCCAGGGAACAAGAACGAAACCAAAAACAAAACCGCAAAGAACTTCTACAGTCACCTCCATAGCCTCCCAGTGTTAGAGATACTGAACGTTCAAATGCTTTTTCAGTACTACTTCTTCACGCAAGGCAGCAAAGCAATACAAATGACCCATCGCATCTAACATATCAAGAAGTGCAGGATGTATGTGGGGTTTCTGCAGCTAGCCACCACTGTGGCAGCTACTACTGGCATTACAGCTACACTAGAAATCTTTTCAAACAGTAAGTATTTGTTACTTCATGGAACACCCTAGGTTTAATGATCACAATAAAAACAAGCAAAATCTGGGAAAAAGCAAAACAAAGAATTATTCAGATTTTCTACTTATTGAGATTACCAGAATTTTTTTGCTTTCATTAAATTAACAGCAGGTGAACACATTAGTGTTATATTCTACTAAACAGACCTGACTCTAATCCAATCTTTACTTTTTTTCAGATTCCATTAAAACATAAATCAATTTGTTCTTATGAAGAACCTCGTGCAATACAAAGTTACTAACTGATAGAATACCAACCACGAAACACTCTGCTTTTTTTAAGACTCTATACGTATACAGTAACAGTACAGCTGACCTCGCTGACTGAACCCATCACAATATGTTGACATCAAGACATGCTTAATGGTAAGACTGTGACCATTCCTTCTGACTACAGTAAGACTTTGCTATTATGTTCTGCATGCTCCAATTTACAGGACTTTGCCAGGTAAAAAAACCTCATCTTTTATGGTCATACAGTAAAAAAAAATTTAAATTATATTTAATTGTAAGTGTGTATTATATATTTCATCTCATAGACATCCATCTCTATGTTTACTTGAGATAGTTCTCTTTTTTGTAGTTGGAAGATACATTCTTGCAAAGCATAGTCCTTAACTGTTAAGATCCAGAAAATAATTTTCAATTTTCTTACACTCCTCACTTAAATGAGATGCAAAGCTAAGCACTCTTTTCTGATCCATGCAAACGTCAACTCTCAGACTGCACCACAGCTGCAATTAGTACTACCATCTACTGGAAGAGTAACAGGAGTCAAAGGAATCAAACCACATCACTTAACTTTAATATTACAGTACTTTTCTGACAGCAGGTCCATTCACAAGATCAGCCACAAAAATGCATTAATAATTCTAATAGTAAGGTATTTCAGAAAGAACTGGTAGAAAATGATCTATCAGACATACTGTTCATGCAAAAGCATAGAGAGGATACATTTAAGGCATTTTTCGAAAGTCTTTGTAGGAATGAGATGTACAATATCTTTGATTAATAGATTTTTTGAAGAAAAAATGGTTCTGTTAATAGTAAATAATTAAAACCAACTACATTCACTTTTTTTTTTTTTAAAATTTATTTTTTTTATTTTTAAAGGTGACTCTTCCCTGCCACAAATTCAAAGACTGAGACATAGCTGAACTTTTGGAAACAGAATGTAGCAATGCAAATAATGCCTGCAGTGGCCCTGGATTTCTTTTCTTAGAGCTCTCAGTTTTACCTTTTGGTAAACAATAGTCACTATCATGGTACTAAAGTCTCGCAGATAATAAACAGAGGTGACCACACTTTGAAATTACTTCTGTTTAAGGACTCTGCATCAAAAGTATCAATTTAAAAACACTGTTTTAAAGCACATGTTTTTAAGCTTTTATCGAGTATTAGCAGTAGCAATAATTTCTAGAAGTGGAAGAGCTTGGAGCTCACCAATTAAGCACAGATTCCCAACACTGACACTACTTAACAGTATTGTTTTATTGTTATGCATATGTCTATTGTGTGTAGTATCATTATTCTGTGAAGGAAAACAAATAGAATACAATTTTAAGTTATTCTGAATTTTCATTCTTACTATAATTCTGAACAGTTAAGTTTACAAACTTTTCCAGCATGAAATTGTATTGCGACCAATTTTTATATACAGTAGGAGGCTTTTTTTTTTTTTTTTGGCTAACAAGTTCACTTGAAACATTCAGGGCTTTTCCTGACTATTGCTGTCAAAAATAAGTTATATATAAATTAAAAGTGTTCAGCCATAGTGGCCAGATAGAGAATGATATTTAGGAAGTGATATTCAGTATATGTTTTCCAAACACTTGAGGAAAGTTCTCATCCAATGTTCTATCACAGAGTTTTTTCTACCTATTTCTTGATTTAAAAAAAAAATGAGTGCTCAGATATTCTGGAAAACCAGACACTAAGGGCCATTTAGTAACAACTTCCATTGTTCAGTTCTAAGTTACCAGAGGCAAACTATCCCATCAACTAAGTTCAGTAAGTAATGTTTTTGAAATATCTGACACAAACAAACATAAAGGCTGTACAACTGTTGCCTCACAACTAGCTTAATCTCCATGGCTACATAAATACACGTATCATACACAACTTTCTATATTATTTTATCATAGAATAGTTTGAGTTGGAAGGGAACTTAAAGAACATCTAGTCCAACCCCCCCTCATGGGCAGGGATACTTTCCACTGGATCAGGTTGCTTAAAGCCCCATCCAACCTGGCCTTGAACACTTCCAGTGATGGGGCATCCACAACCTCCCTGAGCAACCCATTTTGTAACACATACACATCTCTTTCTTCACCAAAACAAATGTTTACCGTTGTCATCATAATATTCATTATAGTGCACTGCAAATCTGTTGTTACCATGGAAGTTTCCATTATATCTTCTTTCACTAAGAATGAGTGTTGTGGTTTAACCCCAGTCGGCAACCAAGCACCACACAGCCACTCGCTCACCCTCCCCCTCTCAAGTGGGACGGGGAACAGAATGAAAAAAAAAAAAAAGTAAAATTCATGGACTGAGATAAAGGCAGTTTAATAGGACAGCAGAGGAAGAGAAAGTAAATAATAATGATAAAAGAAGTGACAAAAGTGACAAGTGATGCACAATGCAATTGCTCACCACCCGCTGACCCATGCCCAGCCCATCCCCAAGCAGCGATCACTGCCCCCCCTGGCCAACTCCCCCCAGTTTCTATACTGAACATGATGCCATATGGTATGGAATAGCTCTTTGGTCAGTTTGGGTCAGCTGGCCTGGCTGTGCCCCTTCCCAGCTTCTTGTGCCCCTGGCAGAGCATGGGAACCTGAAAAGTCCTTGACTAGTGTAAGCACTACTGAGCAACAACTAAACCATCAGTGTGTTATCAACATTATCCTCATCCTAAATCCAAAACACAGCACTATGCCAGCTACTAGGAATAAAACTACCTCTATCCCAGCCAAAACCAGGACAATGGGAAATAAATAGTTGTATCAGAGATGTAAGACAACAGTAACTATATCACAAATGTCAGAAAAAGATGTGATCCTCATTAATAAACAATTATGCAGTGAAATGAATACCTGGAGGACTTCCTGTCATCATTTCCCAAATACACAAACTCACAGAATCTCCTGATCATCCATGAAGATGGCAACTGATTTGCCCAATACATTTTTTAACATGCTCACAGAGCAATAAACATGTTGGGGTTTCTTTTAATTCATTCTGTTTTTCAAGTTCTCACAAAATGTACACAACAGCAAAGACACTCAGTAAGAACATGACCTCAAATTAAAAAGAAAAGTACCTGGAAGTAAAGACTTCAGTGTCCTGTTCTCAAACACAATACTTCTATATTAAAATGAACTGCTTAGCAGACCTGTTTGTTTGGGATTTTAAAAATTCTAGTCCTGAATCCTAGTAACCTTCAAAATCATCCTATGGTAAAGGAATTAAAAAAGCCATTATAATCATTAAGGTGACAGACCTTCTATTAAACAACTGTTGGAATATTACCCCAAACTTGAAATGTAAGTATCAAGTAGAAAGTAGATTACTCATAGGTTTTGTTTTGAGGTTCGGGGTTTTTTGGGTTTTTTTTTGTTTTTTTCCTATAATTATACATACCCATAACACATTTAGAATGTGCATGTGTATGAATGCATATATATATATACACAAACATAAATATGTGTGTGTATATATATGCATGTGTGTGTATATATATGTACATATGTATATAACATATTTTGAAGTTAGTAACAAAAGAACAGAAGACTGTCATTGGCTGCTTGCTTTCAAGCTACATTAAATATGATTTAAATAATCATATACAAGATGATCTGCACTTACTCTACTTTATTTCCTTTGATAATACGTAAGTTTTAATCATCTTTTGAAATGGCAGTACCTCGTGTCATTTTTCAGTTGTGGTTAGCATTCACGTTTAAAGACTTTTGACAGGGAGCTATTCACCACCATCACTTTTCATTTAGTTCTTCTGATGGTAAAGAGCAAATATAAACTTCCATCACTGTCCGGATAGCAGCTTCCACAAGAAGAAACATCAATATACTTAATAAATGCTTTGAAATAGGAGAACTAGTTAATATACTTACATACCATGAAATGGAATAAATTCAATCCCCCTATTCTGTATGGTTCAACAAATCAAGGTTGGAGTGGCACAAATTCAAGAAATAAGATTTGAAGGGAAGAAGGATGGAATATGAGGTGGAACAGAAAAAAAACCTACAGTCTAACAACCTTCATAAATTCCTCAACTGGACAAAGTTTACATAAAGCCTCGCTGCACAGCATATTCAGCTCTGCACTTGAAGCATGCAAAGAATACTAACTGACAATTAGTTCTTCACTGGATTTGGTATTGAAACAGTTATTGGACTTTTTGCAAACAGATAGGATTCTGTTTCATTCAGACCTGACTGTTGGGTAGCAGAGAATCAATCCCAGAATCAATGGTGCCAGGTCTCGGGTACCACACTTCACCTTTTTATGTGGAATCTGATCATGTTTGGTACTACAAAAAGCATGTTCACAAAACTGCAGTCTCAGCACGGGTAGAGCAGGTTGACATCTGCAGGCTAAATATCAGGGACCTGCACTGAGCTCAAAAGCCAACAAAGCAAATTCGGGAAAATTCTGCAGGAAAGATGTTAGGTGCTGTATCATATAAAAACTAACAGAGAACAGAAAAATGCTCAAGGAAAGTTAATATGGAAGGGTGGGTTTTTTCTTGGGTTGTGGGTTTTTTATAAAAGAAAACACCGTGTACTGTTAATTTAAGAGATTATTTAAACTACGCAAAACTTTACTAATACATTGCTAGTGCAATAAGTTAGTCTAAAGTAAAAATAAATTACTTCTCTGAAATATTTGGATAATGCAGAAAGCACTTAGTACAGTATAATCTGTCACAAAGTATTACATTACAAAGAATGTAATGTATACATAAAACCAGATGCTAGACATAGATGTATACAGATGCCAACCACTTTTTATTTTCCGTATTGAAATGGGGCTTTAGACTGTAACTATTTTGACTATTGCTTAACCCTTATCTCTCCATTGTGCCAGATGACCGAGGCGAAGAATCTTGTAGTCTCTCAACAAAGGACAGTTCCTGATAAGAACAGAAACTTGTCTCAGGAACCAGCTAAAACCGACCCTGTAGTTTGGACAAGAGTCAAGGAGCAACTGAGTCTGCACAACAACAACGGGTTACTAGCAGTGACGAAGAGGTGTCACCAGCCTTCATCCCCATGACCCCTGTGACCATCACCAGGAGGCATTGCGCAAGTGCAGTTGGGAGAAGTTTATGGAAACGATTTCTTGGGGCTAATTTTAATACAAAGGAGGGACAGGTCATGCATATTGCCCTGGTTTCAGCTTAATTCAGAGTTCATTTTCTCCCTAGTAGCTGCTAGTGCTGTGTTTTGGACTTAGTATGAGAACAATGTTGATAACACACTGATGGTTTAGTTGTTGCTCAGTAGTGCTTACACTAGTCAAGGACTTTTCAGGTTCCCATGCTCTGCCAGGGGCACAAGAAGCTGGGAAGGGGCACAGCCAGGCCAGCTGACCCAACCTGGCCAAAGGGCTATTCCATATCATATGGCATCATGCTTAGTATAGAAACTGGGGGAGTTGGCCAGGGGGCAGCGATCGCTGCTCGGGGACGGGCTGAACATTGGTCAGCGGGTGGGGAGCAATTGCATTGTGCATCACTTGTTTTGTATATTCTTTTATCATTACTATTATTATTATTTTCTCTTTCTCTACTATCCCATTAAACTGCCTTTATCTCAACCCATGGGTTTTAGCTTTGTTTTTTTTTTGGTTCTCTCCCCCATCCCGCCAGGGTGAGGGGAGGGTGAGCAAGCAGCTGTGTGGTGCTTGGTTGCTGATTGGGGTTAAACCACAACACATATGTATAGGCGTATTGGGAAACTTTATGTATATGTAACACTTTGCTGTATAAATCCAAGACAAGCTACCACGCAAGCGCACACGATTTTGGCAGGATGACCGCTTGTGCTGCGCAGTGCTGAATAAACATACCTACTTTACAACCTTACAGGTTGTGGAGTCTGTTTCTGCACGCCAGTATGACTTTTTAAAACTTATTTTTCCCCTTCAACACTAATAAAATTACTCATTTTAAAAGGCAGGTATAAAAATCAACTTTTAAAATTAATCTAAATAACACAATTTTTTTAGCAGCAGTATACAGCTTTTTTATGTACGTAAGATAATTACGTCATTATTACATGACTTGTTGTAACCATTAATTTATTCCTGTTCATAACATTCATGAAGAATAATCTTCATGAACAATTGTGTTAGAACAGCAAATAGATCTTTGCAACTGTAACTGTCCTAAAATGTACAATTTATGTTTAAAGCCTCATACTTTTAAAGTTATATATTTATAAAGTTATACTTTAAACAGTTTAATGAATAATGCAATTCAAAATTGCTGCTCTCCAGGTATCGTAAATTACTTTTAGCTTTATTTTCTATCAGAAAATAGTCTAAAAAATTAAATGGTTTTGTGAAAGCTCCAAAACATCAGTGCCACGCATATGCTTACTGTTATGCTGTTGCAAGGTGGCTCTTTAATACCCAGATACAATACTGACATACTGGTTCACAGCTGAAGTAAAATATAAACAGAAAGGTAAGAGTAATTTATGCTAGCACACTCTGATTTCAATTTTGCTTTTTTTTTTTATTTCAGTGACTGAAATTCAATTAAGGATAGTGACGGTAATGTGAGGAAATGTCTACATTTGCATTGTAGCATACAATACTGGTAGAAGTATTCTACTAGTAAGTAAAATATTCATTGCCATAGTGTTAGTACAGAGGTTTTCTTTAATTTCACATTTTAATGTCTTTACCTGACCCTCTCAGAGTTCAGCAAAAAGAAAATTAGTGCTAATGTTTTCAATTTAATTAGTATATTACATGCACTGTAATTATTAGTGGGAAATGTTATATTAATGAATGTAAAAGTTAGCTGTAAATTACCTTGGAGTTATTATCAATTTCCCATGTTACTGCTCCTTAAGATAACCCTCTCCCTATGGTCCTTCCGGTAATTTTTCTTTGCCTGATAAACATGATGATTAAACAGCACACAGTGCAAACCTTTGATACTTTTTAAATTAAATCCATGCCCAGCCTAAGGGCTGTGTCTGATTTCAACTAAATGTGTCAGTTAATCAGATAAAAATTATCAGCAACTCAAAGAAACAGCAGCCTTAGGCTTCATCAGTGCCAGAGAAAGCTGAACAAAATAAGACATACAGACAATATCACATTATGAGTAAAGGTTACTGCTAAGCATATCACTGCACAGAACTATTCACCATCCTAATAATGTCTATCTTAAAAGAAATATTGCATACAACAGCCAAAATAATATCAAAGAAAGAAAAAGGAAGTGCTAGACATGTGTCTATATATACCTGTTCACGTGTATTGCAAGAAAAGTTGAACACGCCCATTCAGAAAAATGCAGAATATCCCTAAAAATTTACTGTTTAGAACAGATCTATGTAAGAAACTGAAGTATAAATAGCTGAAGAATGGTTAAACTAGGTTTAATTTTTAACATTTGTTTCACAGCTTTTCCACAACAGAGTTCATTTTATGACCAAGATATAAAATAGATTATCTCTGAACAAAATTGTCTTTCCAATTAATATCCTCCTTGAAGCTTGCATGAGTAAAAGAAAACTGTTACACATGCTTACATTAAACTTTAAGGTCATTTGTGTCTAAATAATGATTATCAGTTATTTGTAAAACTTAAAACACAACGTATCTGCAGGTGTGTGATTGACAATATATACATTAGTAACAGGACTTTTAGGATTCTGCAATTATTTGAGTGGAAAATTCTCAAGTATGAGTTTTGCCTTATAATTTGTGAAGCGTTCCAAGATCACTGATTATACTGATTTCAAACAGAGCAGGTGATTCTTCTAGGTTTTGATACGTCTGTCAGAGACAGCTGCAAGTAATCAAAGACAGCATGGAAATATCCCTGAGACGCAGGGATATAATAACTCTACTTCAAATTGAAAAACTGCTGTTTGGTAAGGTTCTACAGACTAGCTACGAATTGCATGGTCATGTGGATCACTACACACTACACTTCCACTTAGAGACCTCAAAGAACGTATATCTCATGCCTTCATTCCTTAAGGAAGAAGTAGTTCTAAAAACAGACGTGGAAATTAATTTAGTGTGGATGCACATGAAATCCCTGTGTGAACACTTTCATTAAGAACTTCACTAGTCTTCAGTGGGCTTAGTTTAACTCATTTTAAAAGTAAATTACTTTTGAATAGTAGTATCTATACAAGGAGATAATACTATATAACTAACCCACTTTAGAAGCTAATTAGATTCATTTTTATGAATGTCCTGCATAAGGCACAGACAGACGCACCACCACCTTTAAGCATAACTTATGGCCTAACTTAAGAGTTTTACAAATGCAATTATGGAAACACTGCATGCACACACACAAGAATCTATTAATTCGGTGTAGGGGGGCATTCATCAGCTCTCAGTCACAGCCTTCAGTATCTAATCGTAATCTCATAATAACCACATTTAATTAGCGTATGGTCCTCTGGCTAGCTGGAAGCAACAAAGACTCAGGGAGATGGTGCAGGGGTACGTTTGCATGCACAGGAGCACACGCACACACCACTGCAAATGAAAAAGGAGAGAGAGCAAGAGAGACAGAAATACCACTCTCAAAGTCTGATATCAAACATGTATATTGAAATACTGCAGTTCAAAAGGCTAGAATTAAGTTCTAAACAGCAGAAACAGAAAACCAGGAAAATCTTCCACTACAGCCATACACCACACCATAAATCCAGGTTTTCCTGATATACTGATTCTCTCCTTAGCAGCATTTACAAAGTGAACAATTAGTCTTACGAATTACAAATCATTCATTAATGAATGAATTTTTAATGTTATCTCATATATTAACTATTTTCATAGAATACAAGCAAGTTCAGATACCTTTTTTGATATACTATTTCACAAGATTTTTTTTCTAAATTATTTAATTTAAATTGACCGATTCATTTTTTCCAATATAAAATGTCATGCTAAAAACAATGCATTTAGTAAATTTTAACAGTTAGATACATCTATCAAAAAACCTAGAATACTAAAATCAAAATCAATAGACTCATCCATTATTGCAAAGCTTACCTAAAGACTTTTCTACAGAACTGTAAGGTTTTGGGTTTCTTTATACAAGCCAACCAAGCACACAAGAGGCCTACGTGCCAGCAACAGAAACTACAAAGTCTTTGACAGTGAGACAACGGTCTGCAGCTGAACAAAAAAACAACAACAAAAAAAAAATTAAAAATCACTTTTGTGCAGAGATTTGGTTTCACATAAATGTCTGCTTCACCTTTGGGATTTCCAACTCTTAAATGTTCAAATAATTACAGAGCAAACTTGCCTGCAGACACTTCTTTCAGGAAATCTTATTTATATAATTACCTCAATGAAGACTGATTATTTAATTTGATAAGCAAATTTAGCATGAACAGTCAACTTCAGATTGAATAAAAGGCATTATATTGTAACAACAAGATGCCAGTGAACAACTACAAAATAGTCAAGTAACCATACGTATTTCTGTTCCCATGTTAGATTGGATATTGTAAGTGTTGGTGATTGTAAATGTAACTATTTTGCAATCAACAGTAATTATATCAACAGCTATAACATGAAAGACAAAGCAAATTTATAAACACTTCTTACACATTTATCTAGAATTAGTAGTCAGCCACTGTGATTTAAATTGAAAAACTACGTTTTTAAGATACCAACATATACAATCATGTGCGGCTTCTTCAGAATGAAAAAAAAAAAAAAAAGAAAAAAAAAAAAAGTCTTTGCCTTATGAAAGCAGGTACTGGCCTATATTATTATGTTCTAGATCAACGTCTTGCTGAAGACAAACCACTTAGTAAATCAAGAAAAAGAAGGTCAAAGGAACATGAGTTTGTGAGTTCTGGTCAAGAGAAGATTCACAATTTAGATAATGCAACTCAGTCCACTTGCATCATACTCTCTGACTTCAGACAAGGCAGAATTTCACACTTGGATTTCTTTTTTTTAAATAGTATCTTTAACAAACTGTAAGATAGCCAAAAGCCAGCCTTGATAAACTAAGTTCTTAAAATACACACAAGCTTTATTCCCTTGCTCTGCATTAGCTTTTGACCACATAGCCTCCACGTGGACCAACTTCTAGATGCTAATGGCAATCCACCCCTCCACAACGAAGACCAACAAGACAGATCCAGTACAGCATCTAGAAAACAAACCTTCAACAGACTCTACAGCTTGCTCTGGTTCCCGAAGGTATGCAGCATGGTTAGGACAATTCAACTCATTAACCGAATACCACTAAGGGATGCTACTCTAGGAAAACGTCATGTAAGAATTAACTGTCTAGCCTCATTTATTTCTATGAGTATCGCCAAAGCAATGTTATTTAATGCAGTATTTCAGAACACATGCTGACACATACTGATGCACATAAGTAACTTCATTCACGCTACTAATTCTAAGAGCAAACAGTTAATTTTGTGCAAGTAAAACCGTAGGCATGACTGGACAAGATTCTGAGTTTTCATTTTGCTGTCCTCTTACCATATACGACAGGATAAGACTCAGAACCATGGGAGAAAAACATGTCTTAAATGAAAATAAGCTATTTTGTCTATTAGAAACAAATCTTCTATTCCTCCCTTATGTTCTCTTGTAAAACAATATAGCTTCCTGAGAGCAAATTTAAAAAAAATACATTTTTCTAAAATTAACACTTATATACTGTAATGTGACATTAAAGTAAAATAGTTGCCTGCTTATTGTAACACATTCTAAATCATGTAAGAGTTTCAGATGAAATAAGTCAATTTTATTGTCACTAACAAGTATGACAAGTAGGTATGTTTACGTACACTTAGATAGCTGTAGTACATGGGAGAATGAGTTAAGATCATCTTTCAAAACTGCACTTCAAATTTATGAAACCTATTTAATGTGCATTTATACACACACACGCACAGAGATACACATGCACTGACATCACCACTGAACTCTTGTTACTGTAAAAGGAAAAAAAATTGATTTTTAAGAACACGGCAATCTGCTTATATCTTTCTTATGACTTAAACTCTAAAGAACTGTACAAAAACTTTACCTCTATGAGAATATCTTTTCATGATACTAAATGTTCAGAGCTTTGTAACTTCCAGTATTTGTAGGGAAGAGCTAGCTACTAGAAGTATTTATAAATCATACACTGCATCAAAATTTAACTGTCAAACTTAGCATTATAGCAACTAGCCTTGAAGAAATAGCATCTGGAGCATACCATACTGAAGCAAAATACCACATTCTGTAAGAGGAAATGAACTTCCACTTAAAGTTGACTGAGATATAAAATTATTCAATGCAATATTTGAACAAGTCATGCAAACATTTTCAAAAGTGTTCAATACTACTTGCCTGACATGTTGATCACATTCAGTAATTTGAAGTACTTGAGTAAAAAATATCTAACATGATAGACAAGAAAAACAAAGTTTTAGCCTGACAGTCCCTTGAAGACAAAGCTGAAATTTCATCAGTAAGTCTGAAGATTCTTAACTTGGACTTTTACAGTTAGTTCACATCTGCATCACTGACAAGTCATGTCATCTGATAACATGAATGTCATTTATATAACTAATGCACAATGTGCAGATTCAAAATATTTGCAATCATTCCTGAATTGTCACAAAAACTACAATGCTGAAGTATGTATACAGTAATTGACTAATAAATTCAAAATTTTTAACTGTTCATGGGCAATTTACAAAAAACCCTGTTGCTTTCACTTTCTTCATAGTTTTTTTTAGTTCAAAACTGTGTTGTTTCTCAAAGTGTCAAAGTCTCATTTTTTAATATAAAGCAAGTACTGTGTTGGAGATTATTGTAGTGGCATGAGTTATTGTAATACCAAGTTATCTGGTAATGAATGTATGAGAAGAAAGGCATGCTTGAGGATGTAAGATTTACTTTTCCTCATTTGTTATTAATCTAAGGGGAAATTGTAGGCCACTATGGACAAACAACAGTCAGCTGGCAGGAAAGCTGCACAATTTTCACCTGAAAACATTCTAGGAGCTTACACTTATACATATAAAAGTATTTAAGCATTATATTCAAAGGTTATATTCTCTAAAGGTTATTTGACAAATTTCATCCTTCTTGCTACTTAAAGACACTTGAGAAACCCAAACCTAGCCTATGTTTAATTCTATTTGCATAGTAAGGCAGCTCGGGCCTATTGTGATACTAATAGTACAACTTCACTGACTTTAATCTTCACCCACAGACATGCAAGAGAGTTAAAGGCAACATTTACATTATACTGATCCATTGCTGTCACTAGGAAACCACTTTATTCTGTAAGCATGCAAGTATTTAATCTTTTTTGCATGAAACAATGTCACTTGTTCTGCTACATCTGCACATTTGTTTGCAAAGTGTTTCACTAACAATTTCTTCAGAATTTCACATATACATTTTCAAATTATTAAATCATTAAGTTCCTATTACTCCTAAGAGCAGATCAGCTTGGAATGGAGTCTGAAATACCACATACAAATCTCAATCTCTAAGAAATATTCCAAATTTCAATTTTTTCCAGTGACAACATATTTTAGATTAAGTCTCTCAGAAATATTCTCATTATCTGCACTGCCAATAATCAGGTCTTCTGGTCTTACCATCACTAGTCCTTGCATAAAAGCAGAACACAGGACCTTCTAAAACATTAAGCTGGAGGAAAACAGTCTCTCTATTTGGAACACAGGTCTAAAAGAAAGGTCTCTTTCTTTCTGGACTTGGAACAGAAACCTCGTAAACCCTCCTCTAATCTTCAACAGAATTTTTGTTACTTCTCCAGAAGTCAACAGGGTTTAGAAGTTCTTTAAAATTGTTAGGAGTCTCAACAATACAACCCCAGAAGTTTGTTCCATCACATCAAGTTAATATGTCTAGGTTCTTTATCTTTTTCTGCCTAAATATCACTGATACTGGAAATCATTACGTCCAAATGATGAGAAAATACCACTGAACAAAAATTAAACAAAGGCACACTCACGATTGTCAAATTCTTCTATAGCCTGTACAAACTTGAAGCAATCCTGATAAAATATTTCTTAAAAACCAAAACCATCATTTTTTAAAATGTATACATTTTATTCTAATTTTTAGTACAACGACACTCTTCAGATGTAAGCATTACACAGTCCTTTTTGCCCAATGATTATCATTCCAAAACTCCGGTGTTCGCACTGCGCTTCTCATAGTGAGAATTCATTGACGATTCAAAAGAGAATTCTGCACATACCTTGTGAAAACACTGTTATTTTCCGCTCCTCATCTATGACATTATTTACTCTTATTGATGAAAATATTGCAACTTTCAACAAAGTTTTTTCCCAGATTCCGGTGAAACACAAAATGCCATACTATGATTTTCAGATTTGATTCTCTTAAGAAGTGTTTTTGTTTGGATTATTTTTTCATTACTTTGAAAAAAAGACTAGGTGACCTAGCATTATGAAAATGATAGCAATGACTCTAAGTCTTAAGAGAAACATTCCAAAACAGTATTAAAATACGCTCTCTGACAAGACTTAGACAGTTTACATGAAGAATCAAATCTTCCCCTTCATTGCACTGCTTAGCAGCAAGAATCAAGGGTTCTTCCCATTTTCTTATCACAGGAGAAACAAGTATTTTTGTGTACCATCTCAGTTCCTAATATATATGCTGAATAAATGCATTTCAGACGCTTTAGCTACTGCAGCCACCTGGAGTCACAAATCTTTTAAAGTTGTCTATTTCTACCTTTGTTTAGATACAGTAACTTGACAGAATGATAGGGAATAATACGTTCTTACAGCATTATCCCATTTACAACAAATACATTTCTACAGTACATATTTAGAGCTTAATAGTTAGAAACAATTAAAAAATAAACTTTTAATACAGGTAAGGAAATAAAAATACACTCTGAACAAAAAATGCAATACTTCCCCTTAGTAAAATCATGTCCGATGTGTTGCAAGACTATTACACTCAGTACTATAGGTCCACATTGCCTCCCAATTCCCATTTTGTACCTTATATTCAAAGAGTATACTGCAATAAACAAGACTTTACAGAGCAGAATCTGACGGAATTTCAGGTATTTGAGGAGAGAACAACTTACGACATAATACTCTGACATCAGTCCCTGCAGCTACAGGTACGTACAAATAGACTGTAAATTTCTTTAATTTCTGAGGGTGGTGAGGCACTGGAACAGGTTGCCCAGAGAAGTTGTGGATGCCCAGTCCCTGGAAGTGTTCAAGGTCAGGTTGGATGGAGCTTTGACCTGGTCTAGGGGAAGGTGCCCCTGCCCATGGCAGGGGAGTTAGGACTAGATGACCTTTAAGGTCCCCTCCAACCCAAACCATTCTATGATTCTATGAAAGAGTCTCAAAAGCTCCCAGTCTAGTCCAAGCTTCAAAACACCCACTTAATTGCACTCACATTAAGGGCTTCTGCTTTATTGTAATGAAAGAAGATTGATTTTCCATCTCTCACAACATCTGGCAGACTAGCAAGGACTGCAATGTAAGCTTCAATACCAGGAAAGCATTCTACCTTTGTAATATCAAACAATATTCATAAGTCTCTGACTGGGCAAGATATAGCATTCCTGAATGAAAAAAAAAAAAAAAAAAAAAAAAAAAACAAACAAAAGTGTCTTCAGCAGTGATTGAACTGATGTGTGTCCATTACTTGAGGTGTGGAATTCCTCATCCACAGCATGTACCTGCCACTTCATAAGTCAAATTGAGAAATTTAATTTTCTCCAAGTGGTCTGAGTGGTTAATCTGATGCAGACAGAGTCTCACTCTACAGAGAACTTGGTCAGCTAGCCTCTCTCTCTAACATTTTT
>VZTL01002713.1:0-59754 GCA_013400535.1 Scopus umbretta | reverse complement strand
CAAAAGTGTGGATAGTCCTAACTGGAAAGAAAACTTTTCTTATCTCTGACTCTGGAAGAATCAAAGGATTTTCTCCCCCAGACAAGTAAAATCACAAAATCCACAGATCTTTGCATTATTCAATGTTTTCCATCTTCAAACTGCAATCACTTATCTCTGCTATTTTAACAAGCATTAAAAAGCCCTCATCCACTGGAGTGGAAAGCTGAAATACTAAGCTATGCATGAAGATAATTTATTGACCTGAAATATCTAGCAAGGTTACCAGGTTTAGATTTCACTCATTTATTCTTTTGCTCGCTACTTCAAAGAGAAAATTAAGACAGATTGTAATTTGTAAAAACAGTAAACTAGGTCATTGCAAATGTCATAGAGGAAGCATTACAGCAAAATATCCACCATTAAGCTGCCATAAGGAATTGTTTAGGATAACTTTAGACTTAAGTGGAGTGGAGCGTACTTTTAAACTGGCCCTTCAGGAATTAATTTTTACATTTTTAGCCCTTTTCCTCAATGTCATGCATAGGATCAGGGCTTTTTTTTTGTTAATTATACAGGCGGGGGCATTCATCTGCTCTGACTGACCAAAGAAAAAACATCTAGGTCTGAGTGGCCTTTGTAGCTAATATAGTGAAGGAAGCAGCCAGGAGGGACAAGAGATGCCTCGCTTGGGACGTGAATGTAGGATAGGGAAGATGAATTGCCCTCTATGAGCATCTCTCTCCTCGATCAGCACAAAGCAAGCCCAGAATGACAACGTCAGCCTTACACATCTGCATCTAGAAGAGATGAAACACGTTCTCAAGAAAAGAAAGTCTGTGAGAGTCAGGGCAAGACAGGATCAAATCCGGAAGGCACCAGCTCAACTGCATTGCCTGATTGTAAAGTACTAGTGACTGTGATCTAGTGCAGAAGAAGAAAACCCTGGCAAAGGAGTTATGCTGTGGTATTTTTGAGTAGCGCAAGCTGGCCTTGCTTCTTAGAAGTGTTTTTTCATTGGGATAAAAGTGATGTTCTCAGCAAACAGTGTTCATACTGAAGAGACAAAACCTGAACACCTATCAGCTTTGAAGCTCCTTCAAGCATGAACAAGGTTGTTTGGGGAGGAGGGGAGGAGAACTGCAAGATCCAGAGCAGCAGAAGAGCTCTAACAGGATTAAACAGAGCATGGGCTCAGGAGGGACAGGGGGTTTGTGGTGAAGCTGACACAAAAAAAACACAATAACAAAGGATTCCAGCTTGCAAGCAGTTCTGAAGTTAGTTATTTTTCTTACTATTAGGAACTATATATCTCTATAAGGTAAAGCCGGCATTGCTACCCTTCTATCTCCTAGGCAGGACACATTAACATGTACTATGACACATTCCTTTTTTTTTGCCAAACGGCAAACAGAATAGAAAACGATTCAATTGCTGCAGTGGGGGAAGCTGTCATTTGTCACACCCAAGGGCACCCTGTGTCAGGAACAATGTGAGAGTAGAGTCTTAAAGGAAAGTGATCTACCATAGCTCTTTCTTTGCAGTCACTGAAAGAAGGTGTCAGACCGGAAGGAGAAATCTTTGCAAGCAATAGCTTGAGAACACCCTTCGATTTCATTATGCCCCAACNAGAACATCCTTCGATTTCATTATGCCTAACAGCCTTGCTGCCCTCAGCTGTGCTTCCCTCCTAATAAATCCTCTTGTGAGAGCTATTTTCTCCCTTTAGTCTACAAATGCTTCAGGTGCCTTTTCTGATAACCAAAAACTTCCAATTGTAACTTTTATTCATGAAAATAGAGATTTAACCTTAAGGTGCCTGCATTGTCTTGACAACGTTCCAGTCATAAAAATCTCCCCCGTAACTTGGGCGTTGATGGATTGGAAGCCATAAATCTTGCTGTAATTAGAGCCACAGTTCTCCATGCTCATTGCAACAAGTACTCACCAGCCATAAATACTTGTCTCCTTTTCTAAAAGAGCCCATTTTGAATGCTTCAGTAAGATCTGTATTATTCTTTAGCTATTTGGGTGCTTCTTAAAAAAGACATTAGAGGAAGTCTCAGAGAGTAAACGAGTCTCCTGGTGAAGGTTGCAAAGGAATCCCAACATTAACACAAACACCATTCCTGAAGTCGCAAGGGAAGCAGGTGAAGAATTTTCTTCCCGAAAATATTTTCCTTGTTCTCTAAACGCCAATTGAACAGAACTGGAGACAAGACACTTAGAGATTCATTGCTTGTTTTCAAATTAAGACACCCAGATATAACAACCAACCAAATAATTTTGACCAGATGTAGAGTGATATTTAGATGTAGAGATGAAAATGTGAGATTGTCTTCACATCAGGATAGAGATGTTCTCCTGAAGTGACGTTCAAACCTCAAAGCAGTCTGCGGAAAAAACCTTTAAAGAAGCATTTGCTCATCTTTTGTAGACAGTACCAGAATGATGACTCCATAAAGCAGATGGGACAAGATTTTTTTTTCCAGTAGCAGTATCAAAAAAGAGTTAATTCAGTTTATGAATTGAGAAATGCATTGATCAGGTTTGAAATCTGGCTTGTTGCACTGAGTAAAAAAACATTTTTAAACCTTTACAGAGTCTGAATGACGCTTGCTTCCTACTTCGTGTCCCTGAAGAGATACAACACATCCCACGGTGTTGCCAAGGCCAGAGCTCTGGAAAAACTGTGTGAATAAACCCTTCAAGACAAACAGAAGTGGAAGGAATGAGCAGCAGTAGCACCGGCATCGAGCCACATGTTCAGGTATCCTCCCTTAAAGCTCTCAGTCAAACCTTCAGTGAAACCCAGGAGCACTCTGCCTAGATAAATGGTGATGGAAGACCGCCATCTCCATCATACAGCTTTCAATGTATGAAGATTTCTGAACATGCATGTACTCACACCTGTGAAAGTTCACGTAGGTATATTCACACAGCATACAGTCTGAAACATCAGAAAACTCAGTGCCAGAACCTAGGCTTAGTCTTACCAAGATAAACATTCTCATTTGAAACGTGAATCATTGGGACTAAAACCAGGGAAAGAAAAAAACTCTGCTTCCCAAGGTAAGTATCATTTGTACAGAAGAAAGAAGAATCCAGCCCTAAGTCAAGGAAAGAACTCAGATGACTCAGCTGACAAAAATATGGGAATTTTTTATTGCACTGTCAACACATTGCTTTGCTAAATGGCAACTGAGGTCCTTTGCCAGTTCGTGGATGTCTTTGGCTCTTTGTTAAGCAAATCTTGGATGTCAGCTCTGGTCGACACATGTCCATATTGCAGATACAAGTATGGTGATCTCTAACATCTTCAGTAAGAGGCTCGCTGGAGACACCAAGAGCAAAATTGTGCTGTGCCCCAGGAAGTCACAGTTGGTGCAAGGCAATAAGGTCAGGAGAAGAATAGCAACCAGGGAACCACCTTACCTATGCCACAAGGACACAATTACAGGGCAGGAAACCACCCACCCAGAAAATTTCAAGGGTGATTTAATTGCAAACATTAATGTCTCTAAGTGCAAAGTTCTTTCAGACAAACAGACACACACCCCAAAATAGCCATTACAAGTTTTTCCCTCCTACTCAGCAGGAAAAGGTACCAGGGATAATTTAATGGCTTGAGTCATTAGTTGCATATTGAAGACAGGGGATGATGCCAAATTCTGAAGCTTGGCAAGGAGACGGAGATCACATTATGGTTTCTATTATACTTGCAAGACCGGAGTGTGAAAGCTCCTTAATATGGCATTAAAAAAGGTTTATTCTTCCCGCAGTGAAAGCTCTTGCTGACCGAAAGAACATCTCCAGCTGTGTATTTTTTTTTTAGATAGAGGGAGAACAATGTATATGCAAACTCCTGGTGCAAGTCACTTAGCAAACCAAATGATCCTCTTGCACTGAGCAACCGGCAGCTCAGCCCCTGACCTTCTGTACCAAGCGCCATCAGCAGATCTCATTCTCCTTCCCAGGGCTCTGGTCCACAGGGCAAAGGGACAGTCAGACCATGGCCCTACAGCAAGCAACAGTTGTGTCCTCAGAACACAAGAGTGTTGAATAAGTATTGGCAGCTTTTACTCATTTTCTGGTGCTTGAACTTTCAAGTCGTTCTTGGGTCTGAGTTTCAAGCTTCCCCTAGCAACCATGTCAGTGGACAACTCACTATTGGAACAAAAAGCAGCATTTCGCACTGATTCACAAAAGCATTCGGAAAATCACCAATTATCACAAGGCAATAAACGATGAGAGCCAGCAACAGAAGGATTGCTGTAGGATATTGCCCGGAACACATCACTGGGGACTATTTTCAAAGACTATGATTTTTCCCCTGCACAAAAAGCAAGCCCCTCATCTATGCCGTATCAGATTGATACTCAGGACTCAAATTAAGCCCTTATTCATTGATAAACACAGATTACCAAGCAGGTGGTATCTGAGGAAGAAAATTCTCTGTTGATAGCATATGTGGAACTGCCTGTGACCCCAGCCGTATCGAGAAGGAAGCAGATTTTCTCTCCAGATGGCAAGCTTTACTTATTCTAATTACAGATATGTCCCCAAACACCTGAACACTCTCAACATACACACTGAAACATCACTTTACAGGCTGGTGATTTGAAGTAAATTTTATTTAGTTATTTAGCAATTTTAAAAAGTCAAAATTTCAGCTTTTTGCTGCCTGCTGTCTTTCTCCAAACAGCCTTTTGCAGTCAGCGTGCCATACAGGTATCCTTGGCCACAGCATAGGGCATCTCCGGAATAAAAACTTTCAGAAAAAGGGAGATAAGATTTAAAATAAACCATGGGATTAATTAGAAGGGAGATAGAAGTATAGAGTTCCAAACTGCCTTACTTCCTAATTAAAGACTGCTCACTTCGCGGCCTCATGATCCTGAAGCAGCAAAGATAGGGCCGGGTCTTTAGCAGTACAAGTCAATATATCCCCATTGACTTTGCAAAGTCAATTTATGCCTCTTCTACCCAACCTGACATACTCGGAAATCAGTGATGAAACCCGCAATGTCACTTTAGGTCAGGCCAATGAAAGGGATCCATACGGACCAATTTTACACTGTTTGGCTGGTCATTAGGAGATCTTCCCCTTGCCTCCCCCGCTTCCTTCTTCAAAGTCCATAGAGGCAAAATCTACTTTTTCTCAGCACTGGCCTGTTTAAAGGAACATGTTTCATTTTAAATCATCCCACTGTTTGACAGGATGAACCAATATAAAGCCTTGTTTCTCTGTCAAATTATGTGCTTCACCCAATTCACAGGAAAAGTACAAGGTTTGCCAATATAGAATTATCTCAGGCTGCATGGTATCTGATAGAGATGCACAAAGAAGGAAATGCCTTCCCCATTCAAAATGGTATTTGAGATGTCACACCAGGTTTGTTTTTTTTTCCTTTTTTGCAAAATGGCAGCTAAACTTTAAAATCTTAAAAAGTGTTGTGAATCCAGTCAACACAAACATTTTCCAGGATATGGTGCCTCAGGCTGTGATTTCAAACTGTGTGAAATGTAAGTTTTGCCTAAATTAGTGGCTGAGAGTTTAAACTGAGGTGATTTTTTTTTTAAATCAGGACAATGATGATTTCAATGCATCTCTAAAAGTGATCTGTATTGCATTTTCCAGAGATGGAGACAAGTGGAATTCATCAGCCACAGTTCCCAATCACTCTGACAGCTCTGAAGATGATAGACACAAAAAGCCAATACCCAAAGTGTATCCAAATGAGATAAAAATCATAGATTTGTGTTATAACCCAACGCACACATGTACCCCTCTGCATGCCTAATGCCAGGCATTACTTTGTGGTGACTTGAAAGCCAGCAGCAGCTTTTATTGACTGAACATATGCCAGAAAATCATTTCACAAACGTGAATGGACTTGAAAGAGAAAATGAAAAATTAATCTAGGGAAAGAGACAAATAAGCTTTAACTCATTTCTTCTCCCAGACTTAACAAGTGTTTAAAGGATTTTATTCACATTGCCAGTGTTAAATCTGTGCAATGTTCTGTAATGCATTTGCATACCTTCTTTGTAAAGCCATTTTACAATTATGGGACTTTTCTGGGAGTTCAATGAAATACTTGGTCAGAAAGTGGTCAAGTGTAGAACTCAAAATTACTTTCATGCATGAAGCAGTTACAGTGAAAATGAAGTGGGGATGCAGAAACTGCTGAAATGGAATATTTGCAACATTCCTTTTAAAACAAAATATTTCATTTCAGACTTAAAACGATTTTTCCATGAAGCATCTTGGAAATGAAATATAATTTCAAAGCCAGATCAAGGTGCTAACGGCGTCTAGGTATGTGAACTAAATCCTTCCATCTTCCTTTTCATTTCGAGTTAAAAGTGAAAGCTTCACAGTGATTTAAGCAAAAAGTTTCATTGTGGATGAAGAGAAATTTAATTTCATGAAGAATGTTGGTTTTCGTGTTTTCTTGTCTGCTCTGAATGGGAAAAGTATTTGGTTTTTCTAGGAAAAACTGCTTCTACATCCAGAAAGGACCTTGGGTGCGGACCATTTATATTCTATAGTCAGTCACATGGGGCCATTGGGTTTTACCTTTTTAGGGCTGTTCCACTTCATGTATCTAGTCCTGGCCTCCCAGACCAAAGGTACCTTGACAACAATGAGTTTTTCAAAATACGGCTCTTGTGCTTCACTAAGGCAGAAAACTGAATTATTACGGTCAAGTACAGTGCAGTTCATTATGTATCCCTGCTCTGCTTATGGCCTTTGTGGTGCTAAAAAGTGACAGCAAAAATGGATTGGCCTCACAACAAATTTGAAGCAATAATGGTATTGCTGATTTTAGGGCTGATGACATTTTCCACTTGAGCTTGGAAGAATGGTATGGCCTGACTGGAAAGCAGCACTGTTAGCTATGGCCCACAAACAGCAGAAGCATGAGATAATCTGATTCTAGACAAAATGTGATTTTTCCATATTGTCACCAGCTATGTTTGTCTCAGGCGAGTTATTTTCTCTCTCTGAGCTTCAGCAAAAGCTTTTCTAGGAAGCACGATTCAATTTAACCTTGACAAATGCTGCTAGTCCAATCCCTTGTCTCTGATCCTGGCACACAGCCATTCTTCAGAAGGCTGAAAATACAGTAGTATGTACATCTGGGGCTTTTTTTAACTGTGTGTCTTTAATTTTCAGAAAGTCCCTTTGTTCTTATGGTCTGACCAAGGCAGAGCAGCAGCTTTGTTTCCCAAGGCTGCAGGACACATTTGCAGAGCCATAAAGGTTCACATTTAGCAAGTCTATGGGATCTTAAAAGTGTTAATAAGCTAATTGATATGGAAGGTTTTGTGACACCCAGGTTAGTGGTTTGTTCTTTTTGACCGCCATGGCGATAATTAAGGTGCAAAGATTTATAAAAGCACAAACATAGCCCATGGTACCCTCATATCTTAAACACAAGAAAAACACCAAGATGTAATGGCTCCTGGCAATCCCTAGATTATTTCTCTGGCCACTGAGACCCATATATTTCTACAACTCCTACTAAGAGCAAAACCTTTGCCATCAGGAAAAAAATATTTTTGTGTATTCAAGGTTTTTTCTTAGGAAGCTTCTCAGTTTGGATAGCAGGGGAAAGGACTACAGTCAACTGTAGTTCACAGCTTCAAGTTTACCAAAACTGGAATGATCTTTTATTCTTGTTTATATCATAAAAGTCAGAAAAACACTCTGAAACAGTATACTTCCAGAGCATTTCCATGACTCTCATACTTAGGTTGAGTGTTGTGATTTTTAACCTTGGAATCACAGGATTGCTGAAATGTCTTCCAGTCCTAGTAGCTAAAGCCAGCTTGAACAATTTGTGCCTGGAGTGTATAGCACCAGTGGGCAAAGATCTAAAAGCAATTGTCTGTAACTACCATCTGGATCTACCTCACTTGGCAGCCAAAGTTTTAGACCCATCCCTGCTCTGCATCATCCTCATGTCCCTCCCTCTTTAGTGATGAAGCTCCCCTGGTGTTTCTGGAGGTCAGCTCCTCTCCCTGCAGCTGAGGTTGGTAGAAAACACTTAGCTTCCCTCTCTGTAATTACTGGCTCTCAGCCTGGATGAGCAAATGCTTTGATTCCTGTTCCTGGATTGCCTACGCATCAAATTCTTCTGGTAATCATGGTTTAAAATGCTTAGATTTGGAGATTAAAGGTGAGCGTGCTCTCTCACAAAGGGACATTGAGCCCTGGAAAGGTTGTGGTCATGCTCATTGGGGCCCGGGGCTGGCTATCAGAGCAGGAAAGCATGGAACTGAGCTTCAGAAAAAAATCCTAAGAAGTAAGGGGAGTGGAACATGATGAAACTCGTAAACTAGAGGGCACCAACCAGGGCACCCGCTTCCCAAGTGCCACATCAGAGGAGTCATGGAATGGCCCCAGAGACCTTTCTAAGACAGCAGAAACCCTTTCATGCAGTACATAATCAAGCTGCAGCACTCATTGACACAGGATTTGAAGGGTCCACAGTTGTCTCAGGAGGAGATTAGATAGGCTCAGAGGTTCCTGGATGGAACTGAGCAACAGTCCATTGACAGCTCCAGCAAATCTGTCTGAGCTGGGGATGCGAGACTACCTACTCCTTGTGCTCTTCCGCAAAAAACTCATGGCTTGAAAGTGTATGAGTCCTGCCCGTGCTGGTGACCTAAAAAAAATCAGAAGGATCCAGATAACTACAGGTGACACAAAAAAGGAAGACATGTATGGAAATGAAGGGGTCAAAGCACAGAGGGAAGGACTAGCATTTGGCATTGATGACTGATCTAGATAGTCCCAAGATCCGAACTTGCACAGACAACCTTGTGTTCTAAAACAAGGAGCAAGGGAGGAGTGGTTCTCCTTGAGGATGTGGCAGATCTTCAGGAGATAATGATCCTGGAAACTTTCATTTAAAACCAGCAGCTATAGGCTGTTTCATGATTCTAGCCCACCACCCAGCTCTGAGGATGAGCAGAGGAGGCTGGCATTGGTTCACTGCACAGGCTGAGCTGGCATCTGCCCACGAAATAGCACATGGACAGCATGCAAGGCACTACATCACCTGCAATGTGTTGCAGGGAGGAAACCCCTTCAGCCCTACTTACCCACTCCACTGTCAACGCTCCCTTGCAGTCTGCTCTCTCCTTCCCAGGCCTGGCTTTCCCATCCTCTCGGCCAAGTGAGCTTGCAGCTCAGCTTACTTGCTACAGTTACAATGGATTAAACTGATGCCAAACTATGCAGATGATCTGGAGATGAAGCACCATCTAACTCAACGTGGCACGCATACTGGAGTCTCATGTGCAGGTGGGCTCATTTCACCAGGCACGGCAGAGCATTTGGGGGTTATTTGCTTTTGGGAAGGGAACTGGGCAATGGAAAGCATCTAAAACTGTCAAAGAATAATGCAGGTGTAAAAGTGTTCATAAAAGAAAAGCTGCTTCCCTGCTCAGCCTAGCTGTGGGACAGGGGTTTTTCATCACCTCCAGCATTTAACTTCTTGGCAGCTGTTTGGACTGAATAAAAAACCCCCCACCCTTACACCATATGATTACAGGACCCTTTCCCGGGGTTTCTATGGAAACCCAGCTGCTTTTAAAAATATCTGCTCCTTCTTCCAGTGGAAGAGACTCAAGCAGCTAATTTCCTCCTGACCAGTTCTCCCCTTTGGATGGGCTGTTTGCTTATTGACCCACCAGATCGTGGGCTTTCCCTTGCTCTGTCTTGGCAGTTGTTTTTTCAACCTGTAGGTTGAAGAAGCAGCTAAATTCAAAAAGCCATCACAGGACACAAGCACTGGAAACCTGGACTGTGAAGAGCACACAGCTCCCAGGAGGCAAAAACCAGGAGCTACTTCCATAGTTCTACAGTGCTTGGTGAGGCCATGGGCTGAAGATCCCTCATCCTGGCCAGTCCCACAGCCACGTGGCAGCTCGGCTTCATTCACCATATAGTCCAGTCACTGGGCAAAGCCTGAAGGTCTCTGGGGACTGGACCAAGCGCATCTTTTCACCTCCTTGCATGAAAGCCTGCCAGAAAATACCCCGATGTGTCCACGCCTGGTGCACCAGCATTGGACACAGACTGGCCAAGCAGCACCCCTGCCTCTCCCAGGCCATGCACAGCCTCTGACCCTGCTGAATTTGGCATTGGGAAGGAAACCGCCCCCAGTGCCGCTGGCTTCCCGACGCTCATTACTTCTGACAGGCACTGCTGCCTGCCCGTGTTTGCCATAACAACTGTTTCCAGGCAGTTGTGCATCCTGGAAGCACAAGTCCTGGCGCTTTAAATCAGTCTAAACAGTTTCACAGACAAAACATCTTGTCAGCATCTACACAATCTCTCCTGATTGAACCATTGATGGATGTGACACATCAAAAAGACAGTGCTTATACTTTTTCTCTGATTGCTCAATCTCTTTCAGAGGGGGCCGGGGCAGCAGCTTAGGGAAGCGCAGGGCAGGAGACCCTTGCTTTCCTGACCTACAAAGCACATTCAGAAGACATCCTGTGTTTTCTAACTTGCATTATGGCACAAATTGTTACTTATCCTCCCACCTTCTCATGCAGACCTCACAGTTTCTCTGAATAGCACCATAGATGATTTAGAGAGGGCTGCAGTGCGTGGCAGAGGTTGGGGTAGTGGGTTTTGCAGGTGTTTGCATTATATTTTGCCAAACATTTGCTCTGTCTGGCTCTCCAAATTTCTCGGACAGAGTGAAAAGAGAACCCCGGGACAACAAGATTTCTAAAGATGAGCATCAGGTTTTGCATCATTTAAAGGCTAGGACATCTGGAGCTAGAAACGTCGCGGTGAGGATTTTGCTTGGAGAATTGATCTCAGCACTGCAGAGACTCAGCAAGCTGCCTGCAGGGAGTGGAGGGGTGAGCAGCTCTTAAGTGAGGGCTTGAGGACCAGCAGAAGATTTGGCATGCTATAAAGTTTTTGTGGGCAAGCAGTATGCCAGCCCTACCCCTCTCTCCTGCTAATAGCTCAATATGCTCACACATTCGCAGATGTGTGTATACACATGTGTGTCTCCATTTACCTGGGTAGGTACTGAGCCCTCTGCCCCTTCAGGAGCTCAGCTTTAACTGATATTGCTAGTTATCTAAAAAATAATGAGATTTTTGTTTAAAGTAAGGAGATTTAAATGAAAGAACATGAGTACCTTTCCTTTACTGGCTGGCTTTTCAGCCTTTTCAGTCGCACTTGCAACCTTTCCTCTCCAACTCAGAGCCCAGAGCCATGCTTTGTAATGTTCTCAGTGTGCAAATTCACTTTTCATCAGAAGAGCTGAAGCTTTAAGGAAAACATTAAGTTTTGCAAGATTTATAACAAAATCACTGGAACTGGCAACCATGTAATCTGAAGTGTACATTTCCAGCTCTTTTCGCTGGCAAAGACAGCTGTCAAGCTGATAACTCACTGCCAAAGCTAAAGTTTGTCCAGATTATTTAACAAAGTACTTCAGGAGAGAATCCACAAACAAGTCACTAATCCAAAAAAGATGAATTCAGAAGGATGACTGCAAATTTGCTAGTCTTGGCATGCTTAGAGCATAGAGACACAAGTAATTCTGGCAGTAGGATTAAACAAAATTGGTGCTTTCAATCATGTGACAGAAAGCATCTTAGGTCTGTAAGAAAAGCAATATGACTGAGATTTTTTCCATTTTAATAGCATGGGACTTTCACCTAATGTCTTACCCTGAGTCTTTCAGTAAAGGGCAGCCTTCCTGCCAACCCCTTGTACCACAGGAACATCGCATATAGCCGAATGGGGGAGAAAAAGGTTATTTGCATAATAGGACAAGGCGCTGTTGTAAATGACTGCTGATGAGCTGAATCACAGGGGAGCCCATGGAGTGTGGCCGTAGCATAGTACTTGTTGCATGGCCTGTTATATATTGCTTTAATACGTCATTAATATGCATCTCTCCAAGGCATTCATGTATTTTCTTATGGAAGATTAAAGAGAAGAAATTTCTACTAATCACACAATTTTTCTTGATTGCTCTCTCACATTTTGCTGAAGGGGAAAGAGAGTGCTGCCTCTTCTCTCTCCACACATCCTGGGGATGGGATTTATTTCCCAGTGAGATCATCCCGCAGCATGGCATTCCTGTGATGCACCAAGGGAGCAACCCGGCTGCCTCTGGAATGGCAGGCATGTGCTGCTATGGTTTGCGGGCAACCCCTCTTCTCCTGCTTGCTTTTCTACATCTTTCTACTTCAGAGCCCCCCAGACAGTATGTTCAGTGTGGCAAATCTTCCTTCAGCCTGTTAATACAGCACTGAGCCTTCCCGTCAGAGCTCTTAGCTGTTGGTGAGGTTACTCGAGTCTTCTTTTTGGGAAAAATAAAGGCAGAAAACCCAATTTTTTTAGCTATTAACCTCCTAAAAGCTGGTTCATGGACTACATGAAATGATAGCTGAGGAGAGGGACTCCAAAGCATGTGGGTGCGACCAGCTCTGGGTGAGAGCATCCTTGGAGCTGGGAGCGCTTCCTGCGCAGGTGACTCTGGTTGTGTCTGACTGCTTGACTTGCTCACTCCTGAAAACCGTCTTCCTGTCCCAACAGGGCAAAGCCAAGGGAGGGGAAGGATAGAGGCCAGTAATTCTGGTGCTTCTGTCTCCTTCTCCTGCCAAGTATAAAACCAACTCACAAAGAGTGACAAGGGCTCCCTGAAGGGGAGTAAAATACACTTCCATTCTTTTGACAACAAGCGTTTTTCCCATTGAAAAAAGTCGTCATCCAAACTAAGCTTTTTTATATCATAAGGACAGCATGTGGTGTACAAGGGAGCATTTCTTTTAAATTGAAGCACACAGTTTTTTTTCAAGGTCTACAAACAAGAAACATATCCTTTTTTCCTTTTGAATCAGAGTAATGTTTTATTTAGCCTAAGTAAATGATTACATCAAAGATGTAATGATGGCACCTGCAATCCCAGTCCAGCCAACTCCTGGCATCTCAAGTCCATACCCCAAGACCAGCTTTCCCTGCAACACCATGCTCAGGACCTGCTGTATTTTTCTGTATTTTCTGCTACATTGCTTGGTAGACACAAACTCTCCAGACAAGGAAGCTTTTGCAAATGATTCCTCTTTCTGCAACAAGCTCTGAGCAGGAGGTGCTTCTGCTTCAGCCGTGAGAGCCCTGCGTTGTGCAGCGTGCAGCCTGACGGGGAGAGCCCTTATCTTCAGTGAGCACGATCCCCTAAGGATCCAGACAGCAAATCAATAGGACTGCAGAGATTTGCTGGCTCTGAAGTGCTAAGGAGATAGCAGCCCATCATGCATGATTAGATGTGCTGATTATCTGCTGATTTTAGCAGAGGGATTCCCTTAGCAGCTGCCACTGGCTCCTTTAGCCCTCTTCTGTCCTCGTCTGCCTCTGCTGCAACCTTTCTTGGATCAGTACCAGGTATGATCCCCATTTTCACACATCCTTGAGCTCTGGGGACTTTGTGCAAAGGTCTGCTTGTTTTTTTAGAGAGAGCAAAGGAGCACAGGGGAGGGGTGGGTACTCCTGAGAAGTTCCCACTTTGGTTTCCCTCCTGGCATGCCATCTCTTACTGCAAAGTTCCAACCCATGGCAAAGTTCAACAGTAAAGGCAAACTGAACTAGTCCTTTTTAAACTGTCCAGCATTCTTGCTCCTTCCTATTTGGGACGTTCTACCAAGCTTCACCGTACTCCAGTTTAAGGTGCTTCTCCGACTTAGTATTTAGTATTTCCCTGAGTCAAGATGACAAGGTTGCCTCATGGGCTGCAAGTTATGGCCATGATAAAGCAAACAACGATTGCCCTTGCAGGACAGGTTTTTCTGGTGACCAAAGCAATGACAATAATTGACAGCAGCATGGAGCTCCACAGCTGTTGATGCAAGTTGTCCTCTACTTCCTAAATGGAAGTTATTAGCATATGTACATATTCATTTGCATATGTAAACACTCTCTACATGGGCTCTGCAATCAGCTGGATGCAGCTACCATGCAAAGTGGACAGCTTTTCAGTTCTGACAAGTTAAGTAAGATGCTTGGAACAGTATGATCCACCCCTAAAAATATTGGAGTCAGATTTTCAGGATCTTGTCATGCTTCCAACCAGGAAAATCTCCAAGGTCTTCCAGGGGATCTGCAAAGGAGGAAAAGTGTCTACTGGCATAGAGTTGCTCATTACCTTTCTAGCTTTTATTTCATCCTGAAACAGTTCCTGATGCAGCACGATCTTTAGAGAAGAGGAATAGTAAATGCTCTGAATAGGGAAAGAGGGAATTGTAAACATTATGTATTTTCACAGCTAACAACAACAGGATTTCAATTGTCTTTAAGCTTAATTCCGTCTCTTGACATGCTGGGAACACTGGAAAGAATATGGCTTCAAGTGATTAGACAGAGCAATCCACTTAAGCTTTCCAGCTGGGCTCTGCTTTTGGCTGTATCATGGACTTGTGGTGCAGCATTGCAGCTTGTCTGAACTCTTCTTGTCTCCATTCTCCTTCTGCAGTGCATGGTTGGTAGCAGTTAATCAATCCTCATCTTTTTCTTGCCTTCTCTACTTAAGCTGCAAGGTGTTGGGCAAGAGGCTGCTGTGGTCCGTATTTAGTGCAGCTGTGTTCTGCCCTTCAACAGGGCTTCCAAACATTTTAATACAAATATCAGGGAATCTATAATTAGATCTGCAATCGTTCCTAATAGTGCCTCATGAAGGCTATTTTGTATTTCCATCACTTTTGTTGCAGAGCGTAGCATTGGACTAAAAGCAGTGGGTGTGGCAGGGAGCAAAGCATTTCACTGCCAGTTAGAGGTGAGAAAGAAGAGGAAAACAGTGGATTCTGCTTTTATTTCTTCTGCAGTCCATCTACTCTTAAATATTAGTTTGTACAGGTACAATCTGAGTACAGTATTACAATGTTTTTGTCTTTATGTTGTTTACAGCTGTAAACCAGCCAAGTATGACAAGCAATTTCCCTAAAGAGCTTAGACGCTTGCAAGCCTAGTCACATCCACACGAGTGGATGGCTCTTTTCAAAATAAGGTAATTGCACTAGAACATTGCTACCGAAACCCAAAACCATTGCCCAGGACCGACCTCTGGAAGAAGCAGGAGATTCATTGCAGGAGGAATAGAAAGTGCATGCCCTCAGCTGAGCTGTAAAACCTGGCTCTGTTTTTTATGCTAATGGATTTTATCTTCTTTTTATTCTCAGAAGGCAGGAGTGCTATGTGGCTTGTGCACAATACTTACAAAATAAGACAGCAGAGGTCCGTACATCAGTATCCATCTCTTTACCACTGTTGTAGCCACTGACTAGCAGTTTAGGTGGGAAGGAAGCTCAAAAGGAATAGTTACAGGTACCTACAATGAGTATCTTCAATACAGATAGCTAGCACTAAAAACCTTGCAGTTCACCCTAAGGAAGAGCTTAGATATAAGCAACTATAGCTGGATTCATGGATATAAGAATGAGCAGAGAAATCAGAGCCTGCGGCTCAAACCCTGAGCCCCAAGAGGGGAAGAGTCCTGCCAGCACAGCACCCTTCCTGTCAAAACTTGAGCCCCCCCAGACTCCATCAACTGCCTCAAAGGAATGAATCTTGCCCCTGTACCCTGGGAGCATGGGTGTACCTCAATGGGAAAATATTGAAAGAAAAGTAGGAAGGACTAAGAGATCTCATTAGCAGTTCAATTGCATAAAGAAAGTCTCTAGGATTATTAAAAGAACTTTTGCCAGGTGAAAAGCTTTTCTTTTCATTTGTGGGGGAAATACCTACCTGCTCTGATAAGGTGCATGCCACTGCCAGCGGGATGCTCATTAACCTTATTTGCTTTATTGGACTTGGCTGGTTGTTAGTCTTTCTTTTTGCTTCCCTTGGGAATGAAAGAGTCTTACTGTCTCTGCATAGCTCTGTCGTGAATAATCCTTGAGTCAAAAGGCTTGTCTGGGAGAATGTATCTGTAAGAGACAAATTGCTTTTCTTCAGAGGAGCCTAAGCTGGGACTTGCCCTGGGCAGTGCTCCTCAAAGATGAACCTGGAAAAAAGATGAAAAAGAAGTTGGAAGTAGAGTCTTCCCTAGCTTGTGTTAGCAGGGGCTTTGGGATCTCTGTCCTAGCTCTGATGCACTGCACAAAGAGGTGTCATCCTTCTGCTCAGAGACACTAGGGAGGAGGAGGTTCAAGGCCCTGACTTGATAAGCCAGGCTTGCAGCTCCCTCTTGCAAGAGCTGGAGAGCAGTTGTTGGTTTATCAGGGCTCAAAGTAGTGCAGCCCTCAGTGTGATGGTGGAGGAGGTACAGATCAGCCGAAGGACTGGAGCAGGATCCTCCAGCATCCCCACCTTGCATTGCAGGCCCAGCCGGCCCATCTGAGCCACATGCACGAGGTTGTCACTCCCTGGGTCAAAAGCTTCCCCTTCTTCCACAGCCATGGGACAAGGTGTAAGGGCTCCTCCCTTGCTGCACCCCCTTCCTGCTGTCAAGGGGGCACTGTCAGTGTCCTCCTAGAGAAACGTGGTCTTCAGAAAGGAGAGAACACCCCCTATTCCTCCTCCCCTTTCTCAAAAGGGATGTAACTCTCTCCTTTGTTTTTGCCTATTTCCTGGCTCTGGCAGGTCCAATGCTTATTTGTCCTGACAGTCATTAGCCAAAACCTCTAGCACAAACGCCCTCCCCAAGGCAGAGCATGAAAGGCTGCCAAAGAAAACAGCTGGAATTTTACCCTGGGAGTATGAGTGGGTAGACAGCAAGTAGGGCGTCAGAGTGTCCCCTGTGTCGTTTAAATCTCAGACTATGCAGAAAGAAATGATTCAACACAGTCTCTGGGAGAAGATGACTCCTGTTTCCCTCCAAAGCAAAAGGCCTTCACCTGCATTCAGACACCTTCATAGGACATCAACATGGGGATCACTGATGAGGCAGCCCCATAAATTCATAAGCCTTCAGGGTAGTGCCTGTGCATTCTCCAGTTCAGCAACCTCTCAATTAAAAACTTTCCTGCTACTCTTCGGCCCCACTGAGACACAACTCGCTGTTTATGGGTGAGACTCTTCTGCTTTTAACACAGTGCTAATAGCTGCAGCTGGGCTTCGCTGCAGTAGCTCAGCACTTTCCTGAGAGCTGAGGGTACCTGCACTGCTCGTGCAATGATTAATGCAGCTTAGGTGGATCTGGGATGGGAGTGAGGACCCCTGAGTTCAGCCAAGCTCTCTTGGGTCTGATCACCCCAGCTGGAAAGTGGGGGTGTCAGTGCTCGGATGCCATGGGGAGGTGGCGCTAGCAGGGTTAAATCTCTAGTCCTGCTGTGGCTTGGTGGCTCACAGGGGTGCAGAGGTGAGCTTGAGGATGGGGCTGGAGGCAGTCTGTCTTTCCTGCATCCCTGGAGGCACCTGCCTGTGTTGTTTTTCTGGTAAGTATTTTAAAGACTACATTCCCTGAGTACTTCTTTACCTGGCAGACCCCTCATACCAAGATGACTGAGCATATTCATCAAAGACTAGAATGCCATAACTCTGAGCTTCCAGGTTTTTCATTTCCTTGAACAGCCCTTCCTCTTTCAAGCTTTCCAGAGGCACCAAACAGGGGAGTCAGCACCGCCTCTGCCTGTTCTTGCAGCAATGAGAGAGAGGGATCAGGCCCAGAGAGACTTCCTGCATGTTTGCTCAAAACTGGCACTCCTGCCTGCTGCTTTCCAGCTCAAGGACTAATGCTGAGAAAGGCACTTTGAACACAAAGTTAACTAGATAGCTCTTGTGCCAAACTTGTGACTTATATGTGAGATTAATCCTTACCTCCCAAATCTTTTCATGTTAAGGAAGAAAAGAAATGTTCTGTCAATGTCCAATAAATTATTCCAGAGACAAGCTTTCCACTGGAGGGAAACAGAAATAAAATACAGCAGCACAGGATTTCAGTATCGCACATTTAACTCCTTCAGAGCTGGACTGCTCAGCCATCACAGGCATCACTTGCTTACACACACACTAGATCAGCACCTCCTGGTCACAAATGCCATCTGGGTGACAGCACTGACCCCTTAGCAGGGCAGAGCAGCTCCTATTAATCTTCAGAGGTGGACACATCTTTGTCATTTGATAAACAAACAAGCTACCTCTAGCTGATGAGCACCTTCAGCCAGATGCTGAAATTTGGCACAGCCAGCTCTGTGCTTGCCAGAAAGGCTTGCTCACACAGAAATGTGTGTTATCATACAGATGTGCCTGCTGTAATACCCACAGTTGTGTGGAGCAGCTGGGTGCTTGTGCAGGATCTGGTGGTCTGGGTGTTGCTTAGTCTGGGTCAAGCTGTGTGTAAAAGGTTGCTGGATATTTTTTGCACAGGTACCTATATGCTGCAGCCTCTGCAACGCAGTGGGTTAAACTTTCCTTTCCTTCTCCACTTGCTCTTCAGGAGCAAGACACCTTTCTGCTCTGGATTTCAACACATTTCTCACGCAAAACTATGGAACAGGCTACTAGGCATACACACACACCCCTACTTCTCTGAGCTTTGCTTGAGCCCATATCCTGGACTGAACCAGGGAAGCCAAAGATTTACCAGAAATTTGTAGCTGTACCAAAAAACCTGTCTCTGCCCTCTCCTGTTGGGATTCAGTGCTGGTGAAACTTAAACTGAAGTGACATTTTGCTCAGCTCCTTTTAAATGCCAGGGCAGGCACTGCTGCTTGGCAAGGAGGTGAACAAGCCCCACGTGAGCAGCCTCTGGGGCTACTTCTCTGCTTTTTCCCATCAGGGTGTAGGGTTCAAAGTCCAGCCTCTGCCAGAGCACTGTGGGGCTGTTCAGGGTCCAGCTAGTGAATGCTCCTCAGCATTTCACTCCTTCCCTGCCATGCTTTAGTCTATCTGAGGGCATCTCTGAGCCATCAGGTCAAAACAGGGGCCTCTGTATGCCCACGTCTGTGCTGATCCCAGCTTCTTTGCCATGTTGTTTCTCAGACACCTGCTATTTCTGAAGGGATTTAATGTCAAAATCCCTAGGAATTCAGAGGAACTCAGACTTCAAAAGCTTTGAATAAGTGGTCTCCAGGCAAGCATGAACTTGGAGCGATAAGGCACAGCTACACAAATTGTAAACTCTGGTCCATGCCCAGACTGTGAGTGCATTTTGCATGCTTGCATGTGCTGACTCCAGTTTTGCTCGGTTCCTCTCTATCGCCCTCCTTCTCTTGGCACAGTGCCTTCAGCGCAGGGATGAGGGAGCATCTGCAATTCCTCTGCACTGCCACTTATTTCTAAGCCTTTAAGTGGTTTTTGCTGAGAGTGGGAAAAGGCTTAAGAAGAGGGGGGTGAAATGTGATCCCCAGCTATTTCAAAGCAAGACTTAATTGAAGGCATTTACCACATGCTTGTTACCAAATTCCATAGTCTTCCATACGAAAAGTGAAAGCAGAGCCTGTAGAATTCGCAAGGTCACCTAGGCAATCTCACCCCCAGCAGGCTCCGCTCTCCCCAAACCCACTTCAGATATTTGTCTAATATAGTGTTAAAAACCTGAAGCGATGGAGCCTCCACTTCCTGGGTAACTTCTCACAGTGTTTCATTTTCCTTTCCATTCAGAAACTTTTCTTAATGTCTAACCTAAATCTTTCTTCCTACAACTTAAACCCATTATTTCTCATGTTATCCCCCATGGACAAGGAGAACTCATATTGCCTTCCACTTCGCAGTTCTCTCTTGAAGACTATATTTATCTTTACATCTCTGGAAAACAGAGCATTGCCAATATCTCCAGCTGACCGATGGGAGCAGAGGAGCTAAGGGTGGGGTTTCTTGCTTAGTTTTAGATATCCAGAAGTTAGAAGTCTAAACTAGTTGTGTGGTGCACACTGTTGTATCTAGCACAGACTTCTCCAGCTGGGATTAGCCTGAAAGGGATTCCTCGTGCCACCACTCAATCCCACTGCTTTAGTGCTGTGATCTTTGGCTTCCCCATCACAAAAATATTTGTGTCAGGACAGGATGAGGGGACTGCAGGGCGCTGCTTTCCAACACATGTCCCAATTTCTGTAGCCCCAACTCACCTATCACTACTAATGAGGGTGGAGAAAGGGGCTCTACTGAAGGGGTGCAGGCAGAGCAGTGCTGTGTGTGCTGCACAGCATCTGGGAGAGACATCCTTAGGTGAAATATCAATTTGGAGGCATAACTCAGGAATAAAATGTTATTTTCAGGTTTTCTCATAATGCTGTCTTTCATGTGCAAAGCAACTCTCTCACTTCATCAGAGCGAACAGCATATATTGGTTGCTCCTTCCTTTTGATTATGTTTTAACACTAAGTTTGTGTTATGGTTGAATTTTGGCAGGAGCATAAGACTGTAACAAGTAGGAGGTAAGGCTCACTTAGTTTGGAGAAAGGGAAATATAATTTTTTTCCTGTTTAAAAAAAATAGTTTGATACTAATACTTGTTTTAAATTCAAGCTGTTAATTGGAAAAAAAATGAGAGCATAAATATTTTAGTGTTTGTTTCAATCTGGCATTTTGAGAAAAAACAAGCTTTGATTATTTTTCATTTGTAGTGATATTTCATTTCAAAACTTCCTTCAGCTGGACTTTTTATTAACTGAAAAATCACTCAAGAAATGCTGGAATTGTAAAAGATGTTTTCAATTCATTTCTAAAGTACTTTTAAATTTTTCTTTTCAATCTGTTAATACTTTGAAGGTCATTTTTTTCCCCTCCTTTTCCTCTAGAATCACCAGCCTACCATGCAACTGATCTTTATTCAGCTCAATGCAGGTGTGTGTTGAAAGGGAAATTCGGCCCCTGGCAAAGGGGGGAGCAGGACAGCAAGGGCAGACTCATGCCTGAGCTTGTAGAGAGCTGCTACATTTTGTCTTACAGCACCTTACCACCCCCTCTGAAAAATGCCAGCATTTTGCCAGCTGCTCTCTGCCGAATTGAACAAAGTAAAACCAAACCCAAATTAAAAAAGGAAAATAATAATGGGGAGAGGAAGAGAGATAATTCTTTGAGATGGAATATTTTCTTTTGAGATGCTTTATTTTGGGTAGGGGCTTTCTTAAAATAAAAAGGAGGGTAAAAAAAAGGACAAAGCTCACTTAACCTCATTGTAAACTGTCAAGATTTTGCTATAGTAAACGCAAATAGAATATTCCTACTCTTAAACATTTTCTATAGACGACTTTTCTCAAACAACAACACATTGCAGTTTAGCCCCAAATCCCAATAAAACAGACAAAAACTAATTAAGCCGGAAAACTCTGAGCCAGCTCTGCTTGTGAGCCAGAGGACCTTTGCCAATGAAAGCTGTGCAGGATGACAGCTCCAGAGCCCAAACAGCTGATATGGTTTTCTTTATTGGCACACGATAATCTCTGAATCCCAGGACTTCTAGCTTTTGCTATGCAATGTTAATATGGTCTTGTGCGAGAGCAGTGATGTGTCCCTTCCCCAGAGGCTTGCTACGGCTGCCCGTCCTGTGTTGTCTCTGGCAAGCTGCCCCAGGAGGAGATGGGCATGTATTTGGTGGTGCCGTAGGATCTTAACACTTGCCACTGGCTGCTAATGTGACCCTCTGCCTCCCTCCAAGTATCCTGCCCATTGCACGCAAAGCTTTGCAATGCTTTAAGCACCAAACAAATCTGGTTTAGCCGGGCAGCTTGCAAACCCACTTAAGGGGCCCTTGTTACCCAGCCGACCTGCTTCCCTGGGAAGTTTGCCAGAAAACCGGGATCAGGGTAGTGCATTTCAATGACTGAGTGACAGCTCAGTAACCCACTAAGCGTAACGATTTGTGGTGTTCACGTCTCCTGACTCCGCTAGCTGCGAGTACTGTGGAACCAGGCCTTGGTAGCAAGAGTTTATGGCTCTTTTTGGTTCGCTTCCCAGATCTGGCTCAGCTAATGCAAAGACCACTGCCACGGCAGGACATCTTTTTTGATATGAGTTCTATGTAGTTATGGAAATAATTGGGATGTCAGGTAGAACAGCATCTTTCTCTTCCAGAACCAGGCACACAGTGCTTGGATGATGCTTCCCTTCCTCTGGGAACATGAAATCTCTGCAGCACCTTCTAGCAAGCATAGTCCTGAGCCTAGGTCCATGCAAAGATTGGCCTGCCTGGTTGGATCCATATGAAGTAACTCTAGAAGGAAAACAGCCCCCCGAGATCAGTATCTTCTGGGATGGATTGTAATGAGCTTCAGAGTCTGTATTGTCTCCTCTAATACCGTACTGACAAATAGCAGGGTTGGGAAATGTCTGTTCTCTGTCGCAGAATCCCTCCAGATAGTCTTGGGACAAGAGAACCATGCTCCTGATTTCTACAGCTTCCTAAAATATTAGGTGGTAATGACAAATATCCTCAGTTTTTTCCCTATCCTGGTCAGGACAGATCTGCCCTTCTTTGGTTGGGTCTGGCCATTGTAAGGAAGTTCCAAAGACTCATGAAGGGCAGACTTCTTCTGGATCTGAAGAGGCACCATGCTCCCCGTTTCCAGGCAGTGCTGCAAATGACAAGAGAGTGTGGGAACCAATTCATTGCTCACAATGAAAAAGCAGCTTATGCGTGGTGGGCAGAAAGATCAGCAGCATCCAGGAGAGAGAATTTTTAGTGAAGTCTTCTGCAGTTATCATTAGTGTTCATTCACAGCAAGTATCTTTTGCAAAAGACCTAGATAAACATTCTGTTTCCAGCCCATTCTGTATTGAAGCAGGGGAAACAAAAGTGCTCCCTTTTAGTGTATACCACAGACACCTGAGCAGAAATGAAAGCAGATTGCACCCTAACATCTCTAAACAGGAGTCTCAGCTTTACTAGCTAATTCTGCAGGCTACATGCTCAACCCGGACAGGAACATGATGCTACAGAGTAAGAGGACAGTCTGAACTGGAGAACCTGAACAAAGACCAGATACACCTGCAACTATCAGTCAAATCTTGCAGCCATCAGTCAAATATTACCACCTAGAAGAAACACAGGAGATGTCTCATGGGCAAGCAGTCTCTCCTATGCACACTGAACCTGAAGCACACGCCCTATAACATTGTCAAACCGATGTATAATAACAGTGCAAGAGATCCTACTACAACCATGGAAATGAGGAACAGAGGGATGCACTCAGGAGTATTTCAGTGTCTGCAATCTGGAGGCCATGCGGGCCAGAAAAAAATCATGCTGAGGAGCTGTGTTTAGAAAAGGTTTTCACATGAAGATTTAAGTCTGTTGTGCAGTGGGTGGGTCTTCTTGAAGCTGGTGGAGGAGGTCTTGCTTTTGATATTGTATTTTTTTTAGGCATTTCTTAACCTAGAGATGACAACTGTATCAGGGAATAGGGAAAGATGACATCCAAAGGCTGTCTGAAATCCAAAATTGTGTCTAATTTTCTCTCCTTAAAACACAGACTGTGAAATGATTCTTCACAACACCATGAGGTATTCAGTGTTGTGGGTGCTCTTCTCCTCATGTAGTTACTCCTGATCCACTGTCTTCTTCTTATGGGCAATGACTGAGTAAGTGGCACCTCCTGGGCAATGCCTATCGTAGAGATACCCATACTGACATCCCTCTTTGGAATGGCTGGTCCAAGCTTGGGATGGTGACAAGAATCGGGTTCAATGCTTCTCCTTCTCCCTGCATGGTACACCACATAGCTGTGGTGTTTGGTGATTCATGTTACTCCCATCCAGTGGCAGCTGTGGAGAAAGGAAACACATGACACTGATATAATCCTTGCTCCTCCCATGCCAACATCCCGTTCTGCCTGGCTTGGGGGGGTATCCATAGTTAAAGGGTCATGATTTCCTTTCCCTTTGGCATAAATAGCTTTAGCACTCTTCCCTTCTGTCTCTTCCATTTCACCGCCCCCTTTCCCTCCAAGAGCAAGCAACATTCAAAAGATTCAAGCTGATCTTATTAGTGCTTTGACGCTACCATGGCATTCTGATCTATCACATCAAGGACAGACTACAACCGCGTCCCTGAGACGCGTCATGGAGAGAACGTCAAACACATCAAGACTTAACTCCTCCTAGGATATACATTACCGCACACACTCTGCCTTTCACCTCCTCAGTGGGCGTCAGGACCTCACTTATGGACCTCAAGCTGCAGAATAGCTGAACCTTCAGAAGGAAGTGGAGAGGTTGGCTGCCTACTGGCTCTAGCATTTGCTGAGGGGGTGTTTGGCTGTTCCTGCCAGAAGCAAAAGCTGCTCTGCAAGGACCTGTTAAAAAAGAGTAAGTCTGGCTGTAAATAGGCATTTCACCATGATCGCACTGCTTACAAATGTAATTGAGGCAGGGTGACTTCTCACCAACACACATGCAGTAAGAAGAGAACTATCCTAATATAAAGCGAAAAGGGATAAAACTCATTCCCAAACAATTATTTGCCCCAAATGAACATGACAAGATAGAGAACCTATAACAGTGTGTACTACATCAAGAACCATCCAAACCAGTGTTACTTCAATGTGAAGGTCCTACCAACAAAGCTCAGAGTAGAGCCTGCCAGCTATCTGTGAGGCAGCGTTATATCCTCCACAGTTGCAGTTACTTCAACATAGCTGCAAAAGACCTTTTGTGACACCCTTTGAAAGGTTACCAGGGTCCCACTGCCAGTGCTTGTGGTCACTGTGGTATCAGAGAGGAGGAGAGCAGTATGCGCTCTCTTGGATTATCAGTCATGATCAGTGTTTGTGGCCAATTGAAACAAGGCTGAAAAGGTGTCGTTGTTTTTCCGTAGCTCTTTAGCTTCAGAGGATGTAAAACTGCTTTCTTGTTCTTCCTGGCAGGCTGCTGACATAATCCAATTTGTCCTTATGTGGCAGAGGTCTCAAAGAGGGTGAAAGACTCCTAAGTGTGCCCAGAGCCGTGAGGCATCCTTCTGTGCTGGCGATCAAGTGATCCAGATGTTGATATGGCTGTGGACAGTGAGATGGAGGAGGTGGGAAAGCAGTCAAAGTATCAGTGGCTATCATTGCCAAGAGCAGACTCTTGTCTCAAGGACATCATGACCCATCCGCACCTCACCTGGAAACATGACATTGGTGGCAAGTCAGATGGGTCCCAGGCTAAAGACTTGAAAGTGGGTGAATTGACCCAGCAGAACGGATTGGTCATGGAATTAGGTATAAAAGTTAGCTTAAGTGTGACATGTTTGTCACCTTCCCTTCCCTTTAGTAATCATGATAGGTATGAATACCTTTGCCCTCGCTAGCCAAAGTTTTTTTGGGCACGCTTGTTAGGTACTTACCTTAAATGAAAATCTGGTCATAGCTAGTGATGTGGGTAAGTTATTTTAATGTCATCTAGTGCTCATTCTACAGACAGCAGTCTCAATGACTGGTTACCAGAACTGAGGCAAGATGGCTATGTCCCAACCAGATGCACCAGCTATGGCCACCATGATGCTCCCCAACCTGTGACGCTGCAAGGACCCTGCCTCAGATTTTATCTGCTATCAAAATTGTGTGGCATGGCACCTCGTGTCACTCAAGTGAATCAGAAGGGATGGAGGAGGTAGCTAAAGTGTTTCTTTCCCCCATGAGGTGTAGAGGCCATGTGCTTCCTGCTGAACATTATACTCCCAACAGGAACACCTCTGAGGTTCAGTTTGTCCTCTCAGATCTTGCATGCAATATCTATATGCTCTGGGCCAACTCCTTTCTTCATGAATGCTCCAAAGTAGCTGATGCTGCTCATCGTTTCTGCCATTGATGCAGTTGGCCACGTACAACTAACCAAGTGAGACATTTTCCCATGAAACTTCATAATATCCCCACTCCCCAGACTCAGATTCTTCATGCCAGCTGTGAAAGAAATGTTTCTATTTTTAGTTTTGACGTGTTGACAAGAAATGCAGTGTATGGATCTGCATTACAAACAGTCAGGGAATAGCATAGTCCCTAATCCTGGCATTTCATTTCATTCTGCCTATACCAAGGTTTGCAAACCTCGGTGCTTAACCTAATGCCCTAATCACCTGTCAGCCACTATCCCGAACACAAATAAGGTGGAACAATAGGTAAGGTTTTTCATGACAAAGTGCATGAGGGATTGAGAAAGTTTTATGTAGGCTGTGTTCAATAATGTCTGTAATTAAAGTCTGGAATGCTTATTCTATCAACTTTTTTCCTTCTCCTTTCTGAATTTTATTTTCAAACAGGGAAAAATCTTTTCAAGGTCACAGAGAGGTTATGTTTTATGACGTTTGCAGTGCATGCCTTCAGGCTGGGTTAAAATTCCCTTAATGATCGTAGCCCATCTTGACTGGGATTCATTTCTTCTGCTATCTATTTCTTATAACTTCCTAAATCCTGTTAGAGCTATGATGCTGCTAACATGGCATGTCACCAAGGACAGAAAACACTTTTCTCCCTCTTTTTTCTTTTTTCTTTTTTCTTTTTTTAAACCTACAATAGCGGTTTTTTGTCTCTTCTTGTCTTCCTCTCTCTACTTTCTCATGGCTTCTAGTTGACAGAAATGAGCTGCTTAGCTCTGTGGTCAAGATACTGGCAGAAATGCAGCAATTCTCTTTATTCTAGAGGAAACTGGGTTCATTCTCTCTGTTAGGAAATCCATTCTTTTTTTTTCAGTGTAAACAGATTCCTTTGCACTGGCTCACTATGTGCCACCTGTGTCATCTTTCAGGTTATAACGCCAAAATGAGTCAAAAGTACCACACCACCCCTTTTGTGGGATGCAAACCCAAAGACTTGACTATATTCAGGAATTAAAGGTCTGTAAAACAAGCAACCGTAAATGTAGAGCAAATGCATTGAGCCTTCCTTCATGGTGCCTGCAGCTGCAATCCAACCTTCATCTGCCATCATAAACTGCTTTGATTATAGCCACAGTCTGTTTAGCTGCTAAAGTGCCTTTGGAGAGAAGAAAGATGCTGCACACTAATAAATAATGGTAAGTGATGATCCTATATGGTGGCTAGCAGGGAGGTATATCTACAAATTCAAAGAACAGGAGCAATTTGCATCCCAAGGGCTAAGTACATGAAACAGCCTACAACTAAATTAATTGCTATTGAGAGGCCAGAGCCTCTTGTGGGACAACCAGGGACACACTTCGGCTTCTATCTATATTTAAGGCCTTGATTTGAGAGACATTGTCTCCACTCTTATGCTTATAACAGGAGCAGATGACCCCGTATTTGCAAGGACAGAATACAGCACAGTTAAATTGCTCTTATATTAGCTAAGGCCTTGAAGCAAAATCTCTGGCTAATAGGCTGTCATGGCCATTCATTGCATGGGTCAGCTGCCAGGGCCCAGCTCGAGATCCTTTAAGCACTGTCACCTCTGGATCTGCATTAGATGTAATTCATCAGCTGAGCTCCCACCCAGAATGGAGCAGCCCCAGCCAGAAGTTACTTGTGAGCACCGCTGAGAGCTCCCCAAACAGGCTCTTGCTGCTCCTGCAACAATGCCAAATGCTTTGTCCATCTTCTCTCTCCGCCCACACTTAAGTTAATCCTCTGCTGGGATTATTCTCTTCTTAGACTTCGGGTTCCTTCCAAACTGTGGTGAACATCAGGGGCATCTCTCTAGCATGTTTCTTCAGTAGCTGTCCCAGCTTTCACCCCTCTAGCTTGTTGGGACACAGTTACAGATTTGAAAGTGAGTTACATGCTTAAGGGCCCTCCTAACTTTCCTACTTAAGATTATGCTTCCCTCCCACCACCTTTTGCTTTGGCAACCGGCTGCGTGTAGATGAACTGCTGGGTCAATAATTATCCATTCATGGGCAAACAACCCCTACAAGGAAAATGGTCATTCTGCTCACTTGTCTTGTGTTGCCATTGCTAAAGATGTACTACTACTGCCAGGACAGTGTATTCTGGGTTTTGCCAGAGGAACACGCAACCTAAGGAAGGTCAAGGTAAATCCATTTCTTCTATGATTTCTTGTTTGTGTGACCAGAATTTCTCCACGTACAAATGCATTAATATTTCTCTATACCCATTTGAAATGCTTTGCTTTGGTCTGCCTTTGCTTTTATCCTCGCTCAATCACAAGTGGTGTCCTACACTTGCCCCTAGGCCAATGATAACCCCTGCTTCTTCCTCCTCTCTTTTCTAACCAGTGTTCTCATCACACAGAAGAAATAACATAAACATAAGCACAGTCATAAAATACAAATGAAGAGGATAATGCAATTTCTGAATTCAGTGATAGTCATCAAGACTATGTTGTAATATTATGGTGTTCTGTAGCTCAATTGTTATGTAGCTAGCATTTCCTCTGGTGTTGAATATTATCCGGCTCCTGTAGTACAGGAGGGAATTTATACCTAGACCTGTGCTACCAAATCAATTTACAGTGTGTACACAGCCTGCCCTTCAGTTACTTGCACTCTGCATCCTCTAGTAAATTCAGCGAGTGAATAAAAAACACAGGAGAATCAAGGTACCTTATTCTCCTACATGATGCATCTATGCTGTGCTCCAAAATAAAAGAAGAAAGTAGCCTTGTTAAGATTAACGTTTCTGGTACTCGGTACCAATATCTCTATCATTAACACTTTCTCTCCCACTAACAAAGAAACCCCTATTAACAGATTCCTTGTTCTTTGACATGCTTATACTTCTATTACCTTCCTTATGCCCTGCCAGAAGTAAAACTGTAACCAGCTCATGCTGGGTCAGTGATACCAGCACCATCAACAAGGCACCGTAAAGACAATCATGAAAAGCAGAGCAAGCATCAATACATTTTGAGATGGGCTGTTACACAATATCTGTAGGAGCTGGCATACGTCATTTCGCAGGGTGAAAGAGAGGACTGTATCTGCACTGAAAAATAGCTGTATTATAACCTGTTAACTGCAGGACAGCATCCAAACTATGTGAAGACAATGATATTAGCTAGTTAAATGCCAGTATCAGAGATTGCATGAGGATACAGAAAGAGCCATACATGCCAATAAATCCTGCTGAAACACTGCTAACTATTACAGGTCCTAGGGCTGATGGGACCTGGGCGTATTTTACACAAAACTGTGTAGTGTGGGCAACACAGATCACCGCTCGGTAGCTGACTAACCTCAGTACAAGTAAGAATTGTGTCTCAGGTACTGGGGGTGATCTGCTGATCTCCTCCTCTCCTGGACAATCTTTGTGCTTTGATGCAGAAATGGCTTAAAAGCATTACAGGTGAGAGCAAAAGTAGACTGTAATCTCCAGGTTTCCCAGCTTTGAGAACAGTGAACTTAAACAGGCTGAGACACACGCACAGACATGCTTCCTGAACCTTCTCCATGGGGCATGGTCACCATGGGTGCACAAGAAAGAAAGAAGATTTAAACATTAGTCCTATATGGTGAAGGAAGGAACAGACCCATTTATGCGAAAGTCTATTGGGAAACAATTACATGGTGCAGGAGAAAAATTACAGTAGTAGCCAGTAAGGAAGACTTCTCTTAATCTTCCCGTATTAGCTCGGTGAATCGGAAAATCGTGGCAAGTCTGCCAGAGAATATACTGCCCCAACCTCGTATCAACTGCCGAGCTACATAATATTTAGCTGCTTGGACAGGAAAATTCATTGCTTCCCATAAAGCATGCCTCCCAGAGAATTACAGTCTCTTATTTGTCATGCCGAGGTGGGTGTGGGGGTGGGAGGGGATTGGAAATAAATGCTAGAAACGCTCTATGTTGCGAGTAGGGAGTTAATTTATCTCTTCAGCCCAGAACGTAAAACCCACAGCTGTGAGTGGAAACTAGGGTTATTTACAGTAGATCTTTTTTGATGAAAGCCTCCTAGAAGGGGAGAGGAAGGTGTTTCTTCTTCATCACAAGTCCGACCCTTGTCTTGTGTGGATATCGGAGGAATAAAAAGTGTGAGATCCTTGAAGGGAGACGAAAAATAGCATTTTCCTACAAGAGGTCTTCCCAGGGCCACGCTGACAAAACTGCAGTGCTTTTCATTACAGTGCCATGGAGCCCTTAATGAATCCACCCGGGAAAATTAATTGCTTCACGGCTCCAAAGTCACAGGGGTACCTGTGGTTGAGAAGCCACCAGCAGTTCAGGAGAGCAGTCTTCCAGGTGCTTGGACCAAGCTCTGACACACTGCTGCCCTCATATATCATAGCATATCCAGCTCAGCCAGGTGTTTATCTCTGCATTGGAAGCCACAGTGATTTCTTTGGTTGTACATCCCCATGGTAGTTCATAACCAGGGGCTTTTGTAGTGGTTAAACCATCAGGCTGGTACTCAGCGGACAGTTTGCTCTATCACAGTTGGGTTGCAGAGCCAAAAGAAATCTCTTCTCTCTTTCATACTTTCCTCACTGATAAAAAAAGAGAAATCAGCCCTTGGGAAGGAGGGAGGTTTATGGTCCACTGATTAAGAGCTCACATTCACATTAATCCTATTTTAATAATGACAATAAAGACTCAGACTTTCCCCTTCTGTTTGGGCAACCTCTACTTTAGGGTGAGGATCTCAGAAATCAAGAACTTCCTAGAAGTATTTTCAAACCTGTTGGCCCCAAATTGTTTCTATTCCTCGCTTCTCTGCCTTCACAAATGCTTGTCACTAAAATAGCCAAGAGTGGAGCCCGGATGTACGCAAAATCTCGTCGCATGTAACTACCAGATGAACCCAACTGTGAGAATTGGTCTGTGGGCAGGATGAATAGTGCTGGTGTACAAGAAAAAGGAAGCTTTTCAGCATTTGCTCTTGACTTTGTGGATATTCTTGCTTGGGCTTTCTGCCTGGGCACCTTCAAGAGCATTCACAGTTCTTCCTCGCACCATGTGTGTATGGGATTGCAGAGAGGCGCTGCCCAACTACTTGAAGTATGAGAGGTCCCATGCACTACAAGGCTCCCGAGCCTTGCCAGCTCTCGACAGTGCCTTCCACCCAGGCATACTCACCCAGCCTGTATGCACGTGCAGCTGGGGTTAGGATCTGTTCAGCTGAAAACTCTGCACTTTGGAAAAAAGAGCCCATTTCCTGCACCGGGATATGGCCTGAAAGAGAATAGAGCTCACACACATCTGGTTTATGGGAAAGCAATTCACTGTGTCTTTGCATCTGTGAGCTGGGAAACGCCATGCTATATCTCTTGGCATGTTACTCTCTAAAACTAGCTGAAGCATACCCAAAACAAGTATTTTTTTTTTAAATATGCAAGGTTGTAAGAGAAAAGCTATTTGATATGTAACTTTGCAAGAGCTAAAAGAATGTCTTTAGCAATGCTTAGCTGGCTCCTCTCATGAGAGCATATCGATTCCTAAAAAAAGTCTAAAAAAATATTTTCTAGAAAAATTGTTCTTTAAAGATCAATTTGAGAAATGCCATTCTTGAATGTAAAGAACTGAGCTTTGTGGATGGAAATGGACTTGTAAGAGTAATTCACAAAGCTGACAAAAGAGTGAGATTTGGGGAATACGCACAGAAGCATTCACACTCCATAGCCTTCGGGTGGAGCCGGCAATTTTTTCAGGTTTTCCCCATCAGGCTGGTAATAAGCAGCAATAAATTGTAACAGGAGAACCTGGAGATCCCTGGTCATTTCAACACAAGACATTTCTGCCCCCAGGCCACGACACAGAGCAGGGGAGGAGAAGGGGGAAGTTGTCCACTGTGGGATCGGTTCTTGGCTTCTTTCTGCACTAATTTACCAGCTCAGGGAACAGTTTACAGAGTGGGTTTGATGATAATGGGTGTTTGCATCCTGCTACTCTCCAGGAAACTTCTCTTTTCTTCAGCCCCCTGCTGGGTTTGCAGAGATGCTTAGGGCAAATTCAAAGAGGGGGAGAATGCAGGATGTCCCCTCCTCTGCACAAGGGAGGGGATGAGAAGAGGTGATGCTGACCCACTACATCTACCGACACTTTCAACTGCTTTTACAGCACGGGTGCACCTGCGTGAGTGGGCAACTCAGACCCCAGAGTTCCTGTTTCTCCCCCTCTCACTTCTCCCATAACTTCGGCTCTCTCTCCTGGATAGGCTGTGAAACTTTGGGACCTCCCAGTCCCTGAGACCAGAGCATGGATGCTGGAGGAGAAAAGACCCCAGGCACAGCCTGCTCCCCCAGCAGGGCAGGCATGAGTCCGCACTGCAGCCTACATCCCTTTCTGATGAACCCAGCACAATTTCTAGCCCAGGAGGTGGGCACCAGGAGCAAACAAACTGGAGAAGTTTGTAGGGCCTTTTTACTGCATCCTTTGAAGGACATATCTGCTGGGCTGTCTGAGTCCAAACCTGTCATCATGCGGCTAGGAAAGTCTTCATGGCTTCTTAAACAATCCTCCTCTTCCTCCTGCTGGGAGCCATCGCAGCATGGAGAGGTGCCTGCTGCCTCTCAACACTTCACACTCCTTGTTTTGCTCTTAATTTTTTCCTCAGGCTTCCCCTGCGGATGTGTCTTGCCCCAAAAACAGAGACATCAGCAGTGGCCCTGCAAAGACCAGGGACAGCAGAGCAGATTGTTCAGGGTTTTCCATATGGCTCTCATCTTTAGCTCGCAGAGGCAGCATTTGCAACCGTATCTCAACCCAAAGCTGCTTCAGAGAGTTTTGCTATAGCTGAGTCAGCCAGGACAGCCTCATGGAGTCTTTTCCAGGGAGGCAAAATAGCTACCTGTCTCCCTGAGTTTCTCTCTGCTCCATTTATTCAGGCTCTCCGAAGTTCAGCAAAATCCCTCAGCTCTTCTGAAAGCAAACATCCAGAGCCAAAGCTAAGCCAAATAAATTCTTCCTGTCCCAGGTTGTCACTCTGAGTGGTTTATACCGACAAGGAAAGCATTAGTTACTAATACCACAGGGTCTATATGTATGTTTGTGTATTTTATAGCATGTTTTTCCACTGTGTGTGCCCGTGGTGGCTGTGTATCACGAGGCTCAGGTGGCTACCGGCTAACAGAGGGTCTTTCGGGATGTCTGTACTCAGGGAGAGCCCTTCTCTACCTGCATGTGCATGCACAAATGGGCACACATGCACCGTCACACCCACTCCCCTGCTGCTCCACAGCTACTGCCTGTGGAATGCCAACAGCATGGAAAGCCCAAGAGATAAGACCATGCTAGAAGAGGCAGAGGAATAATCCCACACCTGGCCACTTTTCCCAAGATACTGAATATTTTCCTCTGCAAACACTCAAAAACCTTGCTCTGGTGGCACCCGCTTTCCCACCGGCCTCCCAGAGCCGATGTGGCCCTGGCTTGAAGGCTGCTCACTCCCAAGGCTGGGATGGGGCAGGCACTGAGTAGAGAAATGATCAGAAAACACTTGAGAGTAAAATGCAGTCTCATCTCTTTTCTAACATATCACAGCAACGTGTCAATTTGATTCAGCGAAATCCACTTCAGGCCAAAAGTCTAGAAGAATCTCTTGGCCTTTCTTGTTTAGTTTCAGAAATGCTGAAGTATTTTATTTTAGGTAGGTAAAACAGACAGTTCCGACTTTTCACTTTAATCACTTTTATTTTTAACATGCTGCTGTACTGAAATATTCATGGCACTTTATAATAGCAAAACCACCTAATTTATACTAAATATCTGTTTAATATATATGCATAGAAACCTATTTAGTATAATATTTAATATAAACTATTCACAATATATAAATCCTAGAATAACACAATATAAAATTGTATCATATTATGACACAGTTTCATATTTTATGGTAATAAAGAAGTAAAATTCAAACAAGCCCTCATCAGTGTTACCTTCACGTTGCTCTGATTTTTACTCTGATTTATTTTACAGGCATCATGGAGCAAAATGACATGAATTGGTCCCAGCACGCTTTGAAAAGCAGGTTTGACTGGGCTCTGGTCCAGAAGGACAAGAACCTGTCACAAAGAAGCAGCATTTCCAAGGGAAGCCATCAGGGGAAGCTGTGAAACGAACCTATCCCAGCTGGAAGATCTCGACTCAGAAGCACCATTCCCATTCCCAAGGTCTGTCTATACAGGGAGAATACAGGGCTAATTGCTGCCTGGCTCAGCAGAGCTCTGCTGGCTCAAATCGAGGTGGTGAGGGCACCGGCAGCAAAACCTGCCCGAGGAAGATGTGCTCTCCGGGGTCATGGGTCCACATTCTATGCACGGCTGGTCTGACAAATCCTTCTGGCTGCTCTCAGCTGGGGAGATGAAGGGAACGCAGCTATGCCTTTGTGTCCTACAGTCTCAGCTCAGCTGAGAAAAGAGGGGTTGGGGTTTAAACTGTCTGTTAAGAGCATCTCGCTGAACAAGAAAACTTGCTCATCCAGTGGGGGATAGCATACGGCACAGAAAGCCATAAATAATGCATAGATCCCTCACATGGAATTTGCTTCAGCCTTGGCTTCCTCAGAGAGTCAGGAAATATTATTTTTCTATTCTCTTTTGTGTTTCTGTTGAATGGTGGGCGGCTCGGGGAGAAGGGAAAGTCGCTCAGAGATGCTGTGCTGATCTGCTTGTACATCTTCCTCCTCCTCTCTGCTTCTCTTCACTGCCTTCTCAAAAAGCCCGTGTACCCGCACGCTGCTGGCGAGCAGTGTCAGATTGGCAGCGCTGCCAAGCTCCCCCAGAGGGTTGTGGTTGCAGCTGGTTTTGGGAAACAGATTGGCTTAATATGTTAAACTAAATGAAGATTTTAGAGCACATAGCAAACAGGGCAAACTGCAGCTCAGCAGTCGCGGTGCCTGGGACTGCTGCCTCCCAGAAAAATTAAGCAGAAGGATTTGGCTGCTGGGGAATGACAGGAAACAAAACGTGAATATCTCTCCAGGCTAATGGAAATGCTTCCCTGAAAACAGGTTTGAAACTCCCTGGGACTGCTAACAGGGGGATCCAAAACTCACAGCTGCTGAGCAGGTGTCAGGAATCATGATTCATTGGCGTCGCCCTTCCCATTCCCAAAATGCTAACAAGCTGTTCAGAACCCTATACTGGGAATTATGTGTCTGAGACCTAAAAGGAGTGTCCAGGATGCCTTTGTGCTATTAAAATAATCCAGATTGAAATGCTGACAATCAAAAAATATCTAGGATTACTTAATAAAACACTGAGTCTGAGTGGATAACTAGTTTTTTGGCACCCCAAACCTGCTAAAAAGGTGCTCATGACGCTGGTGCTTCTCCAAGTCCATTTTTCTGGAAGCAGCTTGAGAATTTGAACTTCCACTCCCATGTTTCTCTTGTACTGTCTCATCTGTACTTGAGTCCATCCCTTCAGGTGGGATTTGCTACCCACAGGTTGTCCCAGCTGGATGCATCATTTCTTCTGTGTTACAGCCACTGTCTGAATCACATGGATCAGTAAATGGAGAGCAACTCTATTAAAAGCCACTGTACAGAGTGGTGTTACACTAACACGTATTTCTTCTTCTACAGAGCATTCTGAGATGACTTCAGTTCGACAGTCTGACCTACTTTAAAGCCAGACTGATTTTGTCCAAGCAGCAGCCACATCCAAAGGCAAAAAGACAGAAGTAAAAGCTTCTGAAATCCAAGTCCAGTTCCCTAGTCACAGGCTCATGCCCCCAGCAAGATTCAGAGCAGCTTGACTTTGGTGTCCACTTTTCTGTCCACTCCCTGGCTTTCCTGACACATCCTACGCAAGTACATGCTGTAGCCTTGGCTTTCACAGCAAAGAAAGGGAAGCAGGCTCTATTAGTCATTGCATCATTTGCACAGCCGTCAAATGGGAGAAGTAATTAACTCAAACATGTTTATCTACAGTAATTATGAATTTGCATTGCTCTCTCTATCAACAAAGTGGATTGGGCTCCCAACACTCTCTGAACTATCCACATAGCCCATGCATTCCCTTTTTTGCATGAGTCCTGGATCTTTAGATGAATCACATTCAGTCCTGGCTCTGTCTATATCCTTTCTGTCTCTCAATACCCTCCTGAAGATCTGGTGTTCCTGGGATGTTTCTCAGGGGCCACTTGTCACCATGCAATCAACAGACCCTGTTTTGCTTCCATTCTCCATCTGGATGGTGGGAATAGCAACCCAGATAACAGCCTTGTGGTGGGAACGGGAGACGGTGAGGTGCTTCAGTGTCACAGTGACCGAGACTATATTTGGATTTTGAGGGAATTACAGCGGGGCCATGATTATCCCTGGGATTTTCCACTGCACTGGCAAAAAGTATTCAACCTGCATGGCTGCTAGGACTTTCTTGCAAGACTCCCATTCACAGAGTCCCCCTCCGTCTCACACCTCAGGCGGTGCGTGTCACATAATATATTCTTGATTTGTTTCTGAGCTTGATTCCTCGCCTTAGATTGTGTTGGAGGCTGCTGGGATGTGAGCTGGCTCTGTGCACCACGCACACTTCTTGGAAAATGCTCCAGTGAACAAACATTCATTAAAAAACAGCAAATGTGAATTATAACTGACTGCATAAAGGTGGTGGTGAAATGACAACATATGCATACAGTCAAAGCAAATGATCTGGAACACAACAGCGAGAGATGGAAAACTCTCTCACATCCCAGTCTGACACCTATCTTAGGGCCGATGTGGAGCTGCTGGCTAGGACAGATCCTTCACACTGCTGTCCTGCTGCATTTTCACCAGCATGAACCTTTTACTGCTGCCGAGGAGAGGCAATTTCAACATCCAAGGGAGTTCCAGCATAGCCACCCCCAGCCATTCAGATAGTTTTATCATACTTCATACCAAACAACCAGTACAGATTTACTTTTTTGTCTCTCTCCTTGCTCTCTGCATTGGTTAAGAAGAACATCCCTCCCTTTGCAGCAGGACCAGCTGAGATCAGCCAGCCTGACCTGTAGTGCCCCTTTACATCAAGGTAATCCCACCAGAGATGGGTTGTAGGTGGATCTAGCAAAGCACCAAAGGGTTTTAGTAGTCCTACTTCTGACTGCAGCACAAAGGGGTGTCAGCCAGGGCATTGCTGTCCTCAATTTGGGTGCAGCTTTCGAGCACAGAATTTAGGATTCAAAAGGGGATGAAATGCACTCAGAGCAAAATCCCAGTGCTGGCATTAAAATCAAGACAAAAGGAGGTTGAACTGCACATTCAGCACAAAGCTGGGATGCCAGTCCCCGGTTGTTAAATCATATCCCTTAAGTTAACAGAAAAAGAGTCTTAATTAGTTCACATCTGGACCTTGGTTTGTCCTAAATGTGTTCCCAAGTCGCTTGATGCCAGAGCTCTAGCTCACTCCTTCATTCCCTTCGGGCATCGCAGCGCATCTTTCAAGGGAGTTGATTTGCAGTTGAAGCCTGTAACACAACCCTGCAAGGCATGTTGAACACGGCTCCAGGTTTGCCTGTGAAAGTTTCCGTACAGCTCTAATTAATAGCAACAACAATCACTTTTTAGCCATGGGAGGGAAACCCCGGTGGGCAGAGTGAATATTTCTCTGACCGCTACCACAGCCTTGTCTCTCTAGGAAACCTGAGGGCAAACTTCCAAATTTCTTTCCTCGTCTGCAGTATATTCCAGTGCGTGCGGCAGCCCTGCAGGGGAGCCGTGCTTTGTAATGAAAACACAGTGCATTTGCTATCGCTTATTTATGGGATAATAGACCAGGTGCTCTCTTTCATGAGACAATAATCAGAGTTCCCAGGTGGATAAAATCAAGACCAACTAACTCATTTCCGCAGAGGGAGTGTATTATTGTCTTTTCAAATAAAGTTTGCATTTCGCTCTCTGTTGCATTATGAGTACTGGAACGCTATTTGTCTGAATCAATCTACCCGATGCTTTCCCCTCTTTTTCTCCCTTGCTGCTCAGAGACAACAATCTATTATTTTTTAGCAATAGAGAAGACAGACCATCTTTCTGATATATTTTTTTACAGCGCCTAATACAATAGCATTTCAGGGACTCACAGATGCTATACCAATACAGATGATAAACAAAAATCCCATGACATCTACAGCCTTGATTTCAGTCAGATTGGCCATTAGCAAAAGTCCCAGGACATTTTTACCACCCCTTGAAGGCAGAAACATCAAATAACAATCTGGGATTTCCTCAACATGACTTTAACATACAATTTTGAGAGACTGTCAGACTGAAGATTTTCTGCAGTACAGGTGTCTTGCACTCATGTTTTGGGTAGATGCTTGTAGCAAGCAACATGAAAAATCCTCAACCACAGAAGCTGCTTCAACCTCCACATGGGATCTTCACAAAGCACTGGACAGGGTTAAGCACCCAAAGGACTTGCACCCCGATGGACAAAATATTAATATCTCCATCCGGACATAGGCAGTGTCTGAGTTAATCAACTTTCCTGTTCTGACAAACTGTGTATTAAAATCTCCCCATGATCAAAAAACACAGAATTCACAGTATGTTTCTCCAAGAACTGAGGGGAAAAAGCTTTCCAGGACATGATTATGTTTTTCCAGGCTTCCCAGGCACCCCACCACCTTGCTGAACCTAGATCAGATATGCCTAACACCCACAATCCAGGTGTACAGCCAATCCATTCCTTCAGTAAAGAAAACTTTAAGTCTGCATTAAATTGTAGAGATCCTTGAACGCAGCCTCCTGAAACTGGCAACCACGTAATATAATCCCATCTGCAAGGGATGATCCTGTTTTAAAACCTGCTAGCCTTTTTATCCCCATTAGTCCCATCGAGCAGTTACTTCAGGATTTCATTCCTTCAAGCATTAAAAAATTTCCTTTCTAACTTTCAGCATAAAGTTGTCTATGACAAATTTATATAATTTGCTCCAAAGTCAGCATCATCTTTTAGCTGAAATAGCTCTGTTTCCCTCTCAGTAACTTATCCCCTTGACGTATTTTCTACAGAGTAATCACAGCCCTGCACACGGCTTTTGCCTTGCTAGCTTAAACAAGCTAAATTCTCATAATCTTCCCTCCTAGAACAGGTGCCTCTTTTCCTTAATCCTCCTCGTAGTCCCTGTGCCTGTTCTGGTTTGTGTTCAGCTGCTTTTGAATGCATGAGACTAACTGTCCACTCTGCACCAGCATTTACCACTGCTTTCTACAGCGGCATTAACATATGCTTACCTCCGTAAGAAACAGCTTTGTAAAGATCCTTGCTAAGGTACATAAAGTTAAAGCAGCCACTTAATTAAAAAAAACCCTAGTCAGGTCTGCTGCCTTATCATTCTGGTAGTTTATGTATGTGCACAAAAATTCTCAGATACTGACTACTCTGAGCCACTGCATTTATCAGCTGGGATCAACATGCGCAAAACAAATAGGTAAAGGGTGGAGCACTAAGAAGGTCTTTGCTTAGCGATGTTTGAGATCTGTGATCTTCAAACTGTTTTTTCAATGCTTCCATGACGGTGCAATCTTCCCTTACATTGCAGAGTCCACAGCCCCTGCTGAAGGTTTATCCAACCTGAAGAGAGGACAAAACTTTGGCAGGATCAATGAGGAGAAAAAGCACCAGTTGGCTTAGGGGCAGGTGGTGGTTTCAGGAAGGCAGGTCTGGCAACACCAGCTGTCAATAGCAGCTCCCTGCTATCAGCTCCAAAATGCTGTCGTAGACATAACCCCAGAAACCAACAGAAAGCTTCTCTCTGGAGCTGAGCCTGAGTCACTCCATGTGGCTTATGTAGGGGAATGTGGTTTCTAAAGAGGAAAGCTTTTACATTGCACTCTGAGGTCTTAAATATGATTGCTCCCCATTGAGTGCGGGTTAAGGGAGGAAACTAGTGGCACTTTTCTCTTTGGCTCTTTTGCAGCTCTCATAAAGGCATACAAAAACAATAATGAGCCACTCCACTTTAAGCAGTCAGGCAATGATGAATGAGACCCACTAAAACACTTCTGTCTTTGCCAAGGGCACTTTGGATTATGCTTGAACCTGTTTTAACCTTAGCACTTAACCTCCTTTTCCACGAAGTTACCATTGCATGGCAACAACCATGACAGAGCTCAAAATAACAAGGCAAAAGAATGGTTCCCTGAGAGGAAAGGAATATTTGCTTCACAGTTGGGGCCGGGTTTTTAAGAAGTGTAATTTGTCTACTTGCTAAACCTCAGGATTTTAAAGAAACAGGAAGATAATTCTGTGTTACTTGTAAAGAAGGGAGGAAAGTTGTGAAATTCAGCATCTAAGTTGTTTTTATGACAATCTAGCATGAAAAATACAGGCAAATAATAGAATTAAGCATTATTTCCAGCAACAGAGGCTCAGACAAATGTCCCTCACTCCCTTGAATTCAAACCCTTTCTTGGAGTGAAGATCACACAGGCAGCAGAGCAGGCAGTTGACCTCAGCGTTGGGAGAATACCAGCTTCTGCTTGTGTTTCCCATGGCCATCTGTGCAGCACAAAGTCATACAGTTTGCTGAGACCCCCAAAATGAACTGGCGTCGAAGAGCAGAGCCTGGGTTCCCAAGGGTGCGTTCATGTGATACTGTACTTGAGGACACATTCCTGCATCCCTGGAAAATGTAGTAACTCACGCAAAATCTTGACATTGATCCTACTACACTGCGTCTTGCATTTACTGTGTGGAGCAGAGGAACACACATTTCCTCCTCATTCTTGGACTCAGCCAAAGACCTGCGCATTGCTTCCACCAGTTGAAAGTCTCCCCAGGTCACAGCCACCAATGTGCTCTTCACATCCAGAGCAAGTTGATCCAAAAGACCAAAGGCACATCTAACAGATTTCTGGTGCCTGCAAAAAATGAGTCCCTTTGCCTACCTACAGAAGAGACAGCAGTCTCCCCAGTTGCCACCAGCCCAGGCATTACTCCGGACCATGGGCTCCGCTTCCCCTGACCTTTCCTGCCTCTCCCAGCTTGCACTGGGTAAGCAGAAAAACCCAGCATGGAGTTAATGGAAACTGTCTCTCAACTTAGGAGCAAGATGCAAAGACCTCCTCTGAAGGGTCACCCAGATGGATATCTTGGGAACATGGGTTTCCCCACGAGTAGCAAACATCATATGCATAAAGCTGTGGTTTGGTGCATCGCTGCTCTAATAAGCGATAAAAAAATCATTATCTGCATCACTGAATCATCACCATCCTTAAAAATCCAGTGAGACAGGAGCCAGTGTCTTGGCTGAAGATCATCATATTGATGTGGCCTGAGGGGGACCCCTGGTAGCACACCCAATAGCTGAAAAACTTCAAGCTTGGATGTGCCTGGACAGAAAACAAAGAGAAACTATTCCAAGTGGGATCATGAAGTGCTGCAGGGAGATGGAGATCCTTGGGCATACAGCTTAGAGGAGGGACAGACTGAAGCAAAGAAGCTGCATGCTGTTTTCCGGTTTTATTGTGCTTAATGAAAGTGTGTGTCTTTTTTGAAAGACAAGTGTGATTACAAGAACATTCCTGACTCACACATTTATTTCTCCTCCAGATACAAAAAAGCACGGAAGGAATACACAAGCTAAAAGGGCTAACAATAACGGTGTTAACAATTCACTTACACCTCTTCCCCAGCTTCCAAGATTACTTTGCAAATGGGGTCTGTGTACGTACCTACCTGATTTGCAACAAAATAAATGCACAAAACATTTCCCTGTCCCTGGTGATTAAATTGTCCTTGTTTGATCTCTAAAAATAGTTTGCCACTTTAATTTATGTGTGGTAGCTGTTCTTTACTTTAACCCCCTGCAAGGGGTACCATTACAGATTGTTCTGAAACATGGGAGAAAAATACTCTGGAATTAATTGTACCAACAAACAGCCAATGGCACATGAATTGGAGGACTATTCCACATTTAACAGTATTCCATAGTTGAAGGGAGGCAGACATTTTATTTGGGGATGCTGTTCAGCCTGCAGAGACTTGCAGAAGCTATCTGGGGTTTGCAGAGCTGGGAATAGCTATGGATGCTCAGGAACACTGTGTACCTGATTTGAAAATGTAGTAAGAAATGCTATCAAAATGGTTTTTGAGTGAAGACATTTGTAGAAAACTCTGTTTCATTTTAATTCTTTGCAAACATGAATGATGGATATTCTTGTCTCTGCACAAAATCACAACCCATGTCATTCTCTGAGGCAGGCTAAAACAAATCCCCTCCCTTATTTAATTTTTAATCAATTTTAAAAATAAATTATTAATAAGAAACATGATCCAGGAAGACAGTCTTTGCCCCAAGGACCTGATAATTTTATTGTCAATCTGAACGGAGGCAGGCGAACAATGTACTGACACAGTATTGCAGAGACTCAGAGCTGGGCGGGCGGCTGTTCCTACCCATGTCCTGAGGAGCACGATGCAAAACTGTGGGCAGCTCATGCATCCTGAGTCCTACAGCACAGGGTCACAGCAGCTCCATGGGCCTGCTCCTGCTGCCAGGAATTAGGCAGAATCAGAGCTAGTTGGTTGGAAGGGGAAAGCTGTTGCCCATGGGCTTTGTCTGGTGGGAGTGGATCCTGGTGAGACAAAGCATCACCATCCTATATGGGTTTTGGGGTCTTCTCCTAGTCCTCCTCATGTGGTCACATGTACTTTGTCCTTGGTGATGAATATCGTGGAGAGCGGTCTGGTCCCTGGGAGGAGGCATGCAGGGCAGCTCCCACTTGTGCCACCTGTCCTGTGCATGCCATGGGGTAAGATATCAACATCCTTGTTTTCAACCCAAGGAAAATAGCTGCTGGCTTACTTCAGGTTGGAGACCAAGACCAAGAGCTAACCAGTAACCAAGCTCAGGAAGGAAGAATCAGATTCATACCATTTGTCTGCGCCTTAGCTCAAAAAAAAAGGATATCTCCACTTTCCCAGTCCCTCTTCAATATTGCTTTCTGAGAGATGGGCTGTGGGTATTTACTGCATAAACCACCTACCAGCATGAGGTTCTGGTTCCCCGCAGACCGTCTCTGTCTGTGTAGCCCATATTGTATATAGAGCACTGTATTCCAAAGCCATACCTCAATAATAAACCAGCGTGAGCATCTCTGACTTTCTGGACAACATGGTGGTTGAAAAGTCAGGATGCAGCACCTGTGCTCCCAGCAGGAACTGCAGTGACAGCCCAGCAGGTCAATTCATGTGTATGTAGGTAGCCACATACGTGTACGTGTTCTATGACCCACCCATTCAGCAGAAGAGAACCTCTTCAGCAAATGCAAAGGGGGAAATGAATGCTTTACATAATCTGTGAAAAAACAAATCCATGATAAAACAAATTATTCTTGAAACTGAAGAATTAATGAAGCATGTTTTCCCAAGGATGGGGATATTTTATCTTCTAACCTCTCCCTGCTCTGTCCAGGTCCCTTAGGATTCCCACCACGCAAAAGCAGAAAAAGCCAGGAGCAGCTAACAACATCCATGTACCTACCTTCACATGCACACAGATCTACCTCCGGGTTGTTTCTCCATATCCCATGGGTAGCACAGCCCTGTGCATACTGATTTTTGCTTCGTTGTGCTGTCTGTACTGTCAGAAAAGTGTAAGCCGTCTTATTGCCAGGCTGCCTTTGGAGAAAGTGGGGCACATATGTTTGTTGGACAGCTGGTCGCTGTCAGACAAAATGTATAGTACCATTGTTGACCCTGCTTTTCTTCAGTGGACTTGAGTTTGGCTCTCTCCCAGCTGCCAGTTTTCATGAAATTTGTAGAAACCAAATGTTTTTAAGACTTCATCTGCTCTTTCAAGTGCAGGCAAAATTGTTGAAACCTTCTATTTTCAGGAAATAAGACTAAAACTGAACCATCTCCAGAAAGCCCAGAAGATGGTCTATCAGAAAACATCTTGCTCTGAAACCTGCCCTTTGAAAGAAGGGACTCGTTTGAAAGCAGGGTATGAAATCTTCAGGGAATGCCAGATATTTGTATGTAACTCAGGGTTCACCGTTACTAACATTAGATGATCGCAAGTTTTGCCCCAAAACCCATGTCAAATAGAGCCTGGGGTGCACCTGGCCTACAAGTGCATGATGTAGAGACTCCACATGGTGAAAAGTTCCCCAGCTCCGGGTGAATTTTTCCATTACTTAATTCAGAACTAGCTGAAAGTCAGACCATCCACTTAATGAGACATCCCAGGTTATCAAGATTTTATTTTGCTTTGAGATTTTTTTTAATTGATTTCATGAAAACAGAAATGCTTTAAGACAAAAAGCTTTCATTTTTCTCTTGAGAAATCTCATCCCACTCAGTGTAACTTCAGGAAGGCAATTTTTTGCACTCAGAAAGCATTTTCTGATGGAAAGTTTTCAATGGAAATGTTCAGACTAATTCCAGGCTCATCAATCTGTGTTTCAAAAGCCCATGTTTGCTTCTGATTTGAGTTTATTTTTCTTTGAGCCAACCTCAGGGCTCTGTTTCTTCATGCCCTAAACAGAGTTTTCCCCCATTTCTGTCTCACTTTCCCTCTTCCTCTATTGCTCTCCCCTATTCCTTTTTCCTGCCCTATTTAACCTGCCACTTCACAACCAGCACAACACCTCAAGATACACAACACAGATTGATTACAAGGAGCTGGGAGCCATGGCTCAACCTGACACGATGCACCAACAGAAGCACAGGTCTAACACCAGTTTCTGAGCACTAATGTAACCAGCAGAGACACCGTTTTTAGAAACTTTATTGTCCTATAGGCACATTTTTCTAGTATCATGCATGAACCCCATAGAAAAATCCTTTCCTTCTTGATCTAGTTTTCCCTGGAGACACGCAGATGTACAGGGACATCATCATAGGACTGACCTCTAAGAATCTTTTTGTACTACCAAGTGATAATGAGAAGAGAATGAATTTTCCAGGGATGGATGCAATTGTGGGGGCTAATGGCATGATCTCATTCTCATTAATGTCTTTAGGAGGCAAACTCCACTGGGGTTCAATAGAAATAGGATTCATTTGTCAGCTTGGGACTTGCTTTTTCCCACAGCTCATCCTTAACAAGCATCTATACTATTGCATCTTCACACTCATGGCATCCCTCTGCTGTCATTTGTGTCCTTTTAATTACATGCACCCTACAAGGAACTCATTGCGGTTGGTGTAGAGCAGCAAACAACATTCACGTTAATTCAACTGCGATCCGTTGTCATTGCCTTGACAGAAACAAATTCATTTGTTATTCATGTGGCTGTCACATGTATTTCAGGAGATGCTCCATCATAATTTAGCATTGGTTAACGGCCACTTAGACTGTTCCTGGAGCATCTGTAGAAGGGATGGTGGCTGTGGGATTCGTTACTGGGGTGGACTACAAAAAATGCAGTCCAAACAACAGGTATGAAGCTTAACATCTAGTACAGCAACTCCTCCTCTTAATGAGGGCATGATATCCACAACCTGTGTAGTCATGATACTCATGAAAATTGGTTCAATTTATTTATATAAAGATTGGTTTAGACGGGAATATTGTTTGAAAACCTACCACAGCAGCAGTTTTCACAAAACCTTTTGGGAAAATACTTTCTGTCTTTTCATTAAAAAAGGAATACCCAAACATGAAATGCTTCAAAGAAAAAAATTAATACATCAGGACTGTGTGACTGCTGTAACCAGCCACCACCTCCCTAGCAAAAGAGGAGACAACCTGTTAGTTCCGGGAGGTATAATCCAACCACCGTGTCCAGAGGAAAATGGGAGTATGATGAACTGAAACTGCAGTTCCCAGCAGACTTCACAGTAACATTTTGGGTTCATATTTTCAGTGAAAAAACCAAGAACTTGGTGGCAAAAATTGTGCTCTAATCCCCTCAAATAATTAATCACTTTCCAGCTTAGAGTCCCTCCCATCTCCCAAAACGTAATGCTATCACACATTTGAGATCAAGTTGAAGCATATCTGATATCATTGTTCAGCTCTCACAGGTTTCTCCGTCACTGGAAAACTGCTGATTAGTTAACAGCTCCACTGACGCTGCTGTTTCATGTATGGTAGGCAAAGACGGATCACACATGCTGCTCTTCCAAAGCATAGCAGGTGGCAGTGGAAGAAATAGAGGGGCTTTAACGGAAGTCTCTAAACATACCATCCACTTTAGTGCCAGGGAGCAGTGGAGTGTGGTGTCGAAAGTTTAGCTAATTAAGGGTCATGCTTACATTAATTCCTCCCAGTGGTCATTAACTCTCCTCTGCAATTAATTTGGTCCTTTATTGTCCCACCTATAGCATACTGTGATGATGTTTTCTTGCCACTGAGTGATCCCACATGACAATTATACTCTCCTCTGGTGAACCGGGGCTTCAGCTCATCATTTTCTACTTGAACTGGGGGAAGTAACTCACTCGTCACAGTGGCAGAGATTTGACTCCTTAAATTATCCTGCTCACAGTACATGCAGTTAAGTTACCAGAAAGAATTTGCTTGGGTTTATTTATTCTCCTCCTGGCCTAAGATTAGTTTCCCTCAAATGTGCAGGTGAACAAACAGTTTGAATCACTGTTATGGGATTCAGCCCCATAAAGTAAAGTCCTTGCATGACTGTTCTCCGCTTTATAGTGTGGGATTTCGGGAGGTTTGGAAAGAACACGGATGAAACATGAAATAGCAAAATGTCTACATGGGTTTTTTTGCCTTTCCTCCTCCAATAATGTCAAAACCTTTAAAAAGGCAAATACATTTTTAATTCTTTTAATTTCATGCCCGTTTTATATTACATTATGTACATATTAGTCTTCAACATCGTTGAAACAGCATCATGAAGATTCAGATTTATAAAGCAGCTAAAATTTCATCTCACTGAAAGTTTTGTCCCTCAACCTGTTTGTGGTTGTTTGGGGTTTTTTCCAGTTATGGAAGGAAGACAGACTCAGAACTATTGGACAAACTACATTTCCCAACAAACTCACACTGGAAGTGAGGTCTGAACAACCTTTGGACTGACTGAAAGGGAAGCCCAAAAGGCTTGGCATGAAGAGCCCACCACTTGGGCAGAGCCTGGAATCACCTTCTCTTGCAAGGTGAAACTGCTCTGAAGAAGCATCTGATGAGCAGATTGTATTTGGCTCAGTCTTTCTCACTTCTGATTTTCTTTTCAAATTCCAGTCTCTGAGGAAATCACAGCACAGAACTGGCTCATCTGACAGGAGCAGACAACTGAGCAACATCTATTGCACGTGAAACAGCCCTGATGGCCCAGGTTCCCCTGTGCCAGGCTCCTCTCTGGAAATCTAACCAAATGCAGATTAAACCTCCTTTCATATATCTCACCCTTAGCAAATATATGTGCATTTTCCATTACCGTTCACTTCTTCACTTCACGCTCCCTGACTTAACACACAGGCTAAATCCTTTCTTCAACTGCAACAACAAATGATCAAAACAATTCAGCTTTTTGTCAAATAACGGAATGTGCTTCAGTTGTAAATATTCATGGCTGGATGGAAATTGCTTCTTGATGGGCCCTGAGCATACTGATGTCAATCTGTTTAAATGACTCACAGTCTCTTTTACCTCCAAGGGGCAATTTTGTTTTTCTGGTGCTGGTCTCATAGATAATCCGTGGCAGATGGGAGTCAGACATGTCCACCTCAACTAGGTCATTTTCCATCTTAGCTTGTTGAGCTTGTGATCCCTAAGAGGTTTCCTCACAGCTATTCGCAGGTCTGGAAATCCTGATGAGCTTTTAGAAGACCACTCGGGTTATGCTCATCCTCAGTAAAAGGAATACATTTAAGGCTTTTTTTTCCTAACCTCGTATCAGATTCAGGTGGCAAAATAGCTGCTGACTTTTGCAATCTGCAAATATAGCCAGCGTTCATATTTTCCTCCCTCTGGAAGACCTTCATTCTCCCCCCAACCCAGTTCTTTCATAGCTGTGCTCATCTTGTAGGCAAGAAAGCTTTTCGTGGATTGTTTTTCCAAAGAGCTCTTCCTATGAAAACCTGCAAGAAGGGTCACATCAGCCCAGCAGGCAAAATACTTTCTATGCCTTTTGAGCACTATACAGTTGGTATAGCTGTGGCAGCAACACATCCATCTGGCACCCTGCTCAAGCCCACCTCATCATGGTATCTGAGCAATATTTTTTTTATTTCTTTGCCTGGTGTGGGCATGCATCCCCCCTCACAGCCAATTTATGCGTAACTCTGCTGCACTGGCCAAGCTGAGTCTGGCTGGCACTCTAGGTATAAATTCCTTTAACAAATACTTTTGTGAAAGCATAAGAGGGACTCACAGACGCTGGGCTCTGCCAGAGATGGAGATGCCTCAGACGACCTCGTTGTCCCTGATGCTGTGCAGCCAGCTGTGCTCTTCAGCAGCTGCAAGGCACATTTTCTCAGTCAAGAGGATCTGAATGATGGATTTGAGGTTTTTTTCAGGGAATCTCTGCTGTCTCCTCGTAAAGCAAATGGGGATGATTCCAGGAGATGGAAAAGGCCAGGGGCTTTCTCAGAGAACCCATGACAGGTTCATTATGGAATCAGAGCTGTGAATGCCTCAGATGCTCAGTGCAGACAGAGTTGTCAACAACTGTGTGCTTTAGGTCACTTTATTTCCTTAGGTCAGTAATGCAAACTCAAACGTCTACTCAAGGCTCACAGAGGGGAAGGTAGCCATCTTCCGAAATTGGCTTTCACTTTTCATGCTGTCGTTGAAGACTGAGAGTGAATTGAGCATGAAAAGATGAGACTCCCAAAAAAACAGCAAAAGGGGATAAGACCCAGCAGGTATGCACCTGCTTTTTATTACAGAATCCTAAAATAACTTGGGTTAGAAGGGACATCAAGAGGCCACCCAGGCCATCACTGAAGTCAGACCTGTTTCCTCCTTTAATCAAGTGAGAACTCCTCCTGTTTCATTTTATGATCGCTGGTTTTGGTTTGTGCCCATTGCCTTCCATGGGGATCATGGACACTGAACCGTAGTGGTCAGGACCTTGCAAGGAGTGTTTAGAGTAAACCCACAGTGGTTTCCAGCAGTCACATCATGTTTTTTCACATGGCATCACTGCACTTGGTCAGACAAGCACAAAGATTCTGCAAGAGGGAACATCTGGGAGGTTATGTTTTATTTGCCTCCAAAGAGTACTTGCATGAAGTGTATGGAAGAAGGTCAGGACAAACTATGTAGTTCTAATTTACCTCTCCAGATGGAAAACATACTGGGTTTTTTATAAGATCCTGGTCTTTCCTGGCCTTAACTTACAGTTTCGGGCATGACTAGACTAGTCTAATTCCTGTAGAAAGAGCACAAGTACATTCGAATGCTTCCCATGTTTTCACCCTTCATCCACTGCAAACAGTGAGCTGTACCCAGGAGACCTCTGTCCAAGATCAGTTGACAGGGAGACTCTGTGAGATGAAATGTGTTAGTCCACCAGGACACGGTGGCTGAAAGACATTTATCATCCTTGTCCTCTGTTTTTTACAACCTTGCCTCTCCACAGCTTTCCAGCACTTTAGTTCTCAGTGTCTCTCTGGGAGAAAGGCTATTTCCCCTCATTTTGCAGGTAGGAGAGCTGAGGTGCAAGCCAGACTCAGAGGTACTTCCAATGCAAAGGAAAGCCTCATGCAATTCCCAGGAAAATTCTGATAAAGCCTTGCAGCCCTCAAATGCCTCCTCTGTCCTTGCAACTCTAATGTCATCTTTCTCGCTCAGCATGTCTTCCTCATCTCAAGGGTGGTGTTTACATTTTGCTTCAGCTCCAGATGCTGTTTTTAGTGCAAATCCCTCAGCAGATGTGGTACGGATGGAGGACAGAGGCGCTCTCACTTGGCCTCCTGATGAATAACTGTGATGAATGGGAATCACTTAGAAGACAAGAGTGGTTCTTGCTTTCCCTCAAATGAGTCAGCCAGGTGCACAGCATAAGCCAAGGCCATGGGCAAGGGAAGGCTGAGTCCACAGCTGGCTCTTACGCACAGAAGTGCTTTGTCTTTCCTCCTCCAGGCCCCCCTGTTCCTCATCTCCCTTTGCATTCACAACCCTCTGATTTCCAGCTGCCTCTGATACTTTGGCTGTGCTCTTTTCTGAGATCTCTCAAATCTTTAGATGATTTCCCATCTCAAACCCCTAGTGAGGGAAGGGAGAGTGCCTGGTCAAGAAATAGGTCAAACAAGAACAAAACACAGACCATTTAAAAGAAAATTAAGAAAGAGTTTGTCACCATGCTGCTCAGGTCTTGAGTCAGACCAGTGTCTCAAAGATGGATCACCCACATGCCAAGCAAATGACCTACAGCCACACTATTGAATTTTCTGTGTTATGGGAGTTGTTTCAATCATAGAATCATAGAAACATTTAGGTTGGAAAAGACCCTTAAGATAATTGAGTCCAACCAGTGTGAATACTTTTAGTATTATAGGATGTAAAACTGAATTTGCCATTAAAAGACCCCGCTGAGGTTGCACAGCCTTCTCTTCACTAGATTTTTAACTCCAGTAATGATTCAAGACCCAGGAAGCTTTTTTCATAAAGAGAGGTTCATCACAACTGGCATCCTCCCATGAAACATTCTGGTGAATCTTAAAGCATTATCCTACCACTCTGTAGTAAATCCTTACCACTTTGTAAAGGAAATTACAAACCCCATCAGCTCCATGGAGAAGCACTCTCATTTTACAGCTAAATGCTTAAGGGACGGAGAAACTTAGTCCAGGTAAACACTGGGCAGAATGAGGGTCTGCATTTCTCAAAGGCATGGTTTGCAAGTCAGCCAGATACATGACCCAGGAGGAATCCACCTCATTTTAGACCCCCAACTGAGACACCAACAACAGCAACATGATAACCCTGCACTCCCTCCCGTGCCTATGCCTACCCATGCACCGAAACTCAACAGCGTATGTGAACTCAAGATGTTATAATGCAGACTGGGAAGACTGCAGAAAGATTCGGTCTCCTAGTGCAAGAATGATCTATTTGTGTAAAAGGTGTCACAGAATTCAGTTCTCATCATGGCATCTCAGATTCTGAAGGAAACATTGGAAAAAGTCACAGTTTTCTGAAAAATTGTTAAATAGAAAGAAGTAATATTTTTCTGAATCAAGCAGCCACCATCCTGATTTTTTTCCTGAGGAAAGTGGGAGTTGTATAATAGAACCTGAGAATGGACTAATTAGCCTAGAAAGCAAAAGCTATTTACTAAATACTGGCCTCATGGGCACACTAGAAAGAACGGGAGGAAAAATATGCATGGAGAAGGACAGATAGATTGACAGAAACTTGTGTCTCAAAATAGAAATATTCACATGAGATACTCTCCATTATGCGGACACTGTCTGTCAGTAAGAATGTGTGCTGAAAATAAATGAGTTATATACTTCAATTGTCATGGCCACTGAAAATAAATAGACATCCAGCAACGAAGGCATAGAAGGCACAAGCTAAGTTATTGTGTTACCTCTGAAATGAATTGGATGTGCGAGGAAGCACACGCTACACATTCCATTTAGCAAATGACCCGACAGAAAAACATGCTCATAGACCAGGACGCACACCCACTGCCATCGACTGAATACATCTGGCAGAGCTTGGCTGCTGAGGCTAATTTTCTCAGCAAGGTGGGCCTGAGATAGCCCGTTCCTCTTGCTGCTCATATTCTCGGTATCTACACCCAGATCATCCCACCAGTCATTCTGCATTTGCCTCATGGGCTGAAAGGGTTTTCACAGACTTTCCTCCCTTGTTGCCCCATGCATTTGCTATGCCACACACAAAAATCTCCAGCAAGGCTCCCCTGCCATTGCTCAGTTCATCCCAGACTGGAACAGTAAAGGACCACAAGCCACACCAACAAGTCCAGGAAAGAGGCTTTGCTCCAGGACACCCACAGAGATACCCAGAAAATCACAGCGGTTTGCCTAGAGCTGACGAGCCACAGCTTTACCATGCTCAGCAGCAGTAGGATGGGAAGACCTTAATGTCATGTCAAGCAGCATGAGCACAGCTTCTCCAGAAAAATGCCATCTGCGAGGTCATTTTCAACTGACACCTCCTGGGAGGAGCAATGCAGAGAAAAAGGAGGGGATTTCCTGGGCTGCTGCTATTATCAGGCTTCCCTCCTCCAAATACTCTAAGGAAAAGAGCTTGCTAAAGCGTGTTCTGCCAATTTTCTATTCTTCATTGCTTTGCCTACAGCAGAGGTCTGCATTATCTTATCTGCTGCTCAGTGCATTGCAATGCCAGCTCAGGAATCAGCACATATTTTGCTAAGACCTCGCTGTTCCCTTTGGATGTATCTCTGCAGAAAAGCTTGGGGACTCACTTCTCTGAGCAGACCATAATACGAGGAAACATTGTCTGAGAGGCATTATCCTGGGGAGAAAGAACAGAGAGGTTAAGGAAAGCACAGCTCAAATCCTATTAATAAAGTAGCAACAGCGAATTGAAACAGGGAAGTGGAGGAGGAAGGAGGGTAAAGTCATGTTTTCAAAGTGCCGAGACACTGCCATTCCAGCTTCTGCTTTCCCATGTGGCAAATGCAGGGTGTGCTTTGTTCAGGGGACACACTGCACACACCACACACCTATATGCGTCCAGAGGAACAGCGGACCAGCTGGCCATACTGCACTAATTCCGTCAGCAGTACCTTATTGCAGAGCTAACTACTTCGATGCAGCCTCCTGCTGCAAAACTCCTGCCTCTTCTGCTCCCGGATGCATGAATTGGGGAGTATAGAAAAAGACCTGGAGTTCTTTGCCGTGATGATGTATTACAAAACTGCTCTGGGATTTACACCCTTTGTTTCCTGACAGGAAAGAAATCAAGCTTCAGTGATGATGCTTCTCCTCTTTTTCTAACTGTTAATGCAGCAGAATGGATGGGCTGTCAGAGTCTATATGCAGTTGCAACAGGTCATGGATGATTAAATGCAAAATTCATCCAGGACATGAGGTTCTGAGTCAGCCCAGAGGCTTTTCAAACACCTTTACAGCATGCTCCCTGTGGAAAGACCTACTCTGCTTTCAAGCAAACACTTTTTGCTGCCTTTTTTCTCTGAGAGAGAAATTCTGGAAGGGTTGTTGTGTCCCTGTTGACTGCTGCTCCCTGGATTCCCATAACTTGAAGGATTACCTGGAGTCAGTGAGACTGCAACACCTGCCTCTGTTAGAAAGGCACAGCAGGCAACACTGGGAAGATGTTGTCTTCTGGATCATCTAGGAGCTGCTTTGCAGAATGGACTGGAGTATTTTGCTGCCCTGTTTCTGAATGTCTTACAGTACTTTGACAAGGACAAACACTGTCAGTCTGTAGTATCCTATCTGTTTCTAGTGGGCCCTAACCTGATTTAGCAGAGCAAGAATTTATTCAGCAGACAGGGAATGTTTAGGCTTTCTGGAAACTACTGTATCCCCATGGAAAAAAAACAAAACCAAAAATCATTGTTTCAGAAGCAGCTGCCCTGAAAAATTAAATGGCCAGGGAGATGACATCCCACTGTGTCCCAGGGAGACTGCCAAAAGCTCCTGTCTGAGCTCCTATCTGAGAATAAGACCTGCTTTTTTAAGTCCTGCAGATGTTTTGAATGTGCTATTTGCTTGCTGGCTTTGAGGCCTTAGCTTTTGGCTAGTGTTTACTGTGTTATTGGAAAGCCCATGGGCAAAACACCTCCCTCTCCCCACACCCTTGCGATGATTAGGGGAGGTCTGTCCTTCCTGTTGGGATCTGTCCTCATTCCCGAACTCTTCTGCCCCCTGGACTTTTGCATCTGTTTCTCCTTTCTATCCCATTCTCCAGACTTAGTCACACATGGCTTTTCCTTAGCAAGCTCTTCTAGTGACTTTCCAGATACCTTCCTACAACTTGCATGTCCCAAGGAGCAGAAGCAAAGGAGCAATTTGCCTGGACATCCAGTTTGAAATGGGCAAGGCACCAGGGTTATGCACAGGCAATAACTGAGGCATAAAATTATTTGTTCCTGCTCAGACATTTAAAGAGAGCACAGCCCAGGTGATGGCAATGACTTTGTAGCATGAGTCAGTTGGACTCATTTGCTGGGAGATCCAAAAGCAGCAGACAGGAAATATTCCCTTCTCCTAAAAACAGACAAAAAGCCTGCTGGCAAAAAAGACCATCACAAAACCTGTTACGGCACCTGCCTATCTGCAGGGCAGTAAGTAGTGAGCAGAACAAGCAGCATCGCTCCCGGAGAAACAACCATCTGAAAGCTGTAGCATTACTGACTCCAGGATTACTCCCCCCGCAACTGGCTGAATCAGAGCGAAGGGACTGGCCAGCATGGCTTGCGAACAAGGTACAACTTAGCCTGGTCCCAGCCCGCATGCCCACATCTCTGCCAGGACAGGACTCACACCACCAGCCTGTGGGGAGCAAACCCCTCTGCAGCCCCTCACCCAGCTCAGCACCCTCACCTGCACCAGCAGCACACAGGGAGCACCACTTCTTCCAGGCAACCTACTTTTTTTATTTTTATTTTAAGCTGATACTTTTTGTCAGACAAACTACCCAGGCCAGCCTGCACTGCCATCCAGAAGCTGTAAACTAAGCAGCAGCATCTTCCTTCAGGATCCCCAGGCCACCCGGCTCACTCCACCTCTCTGACAGCCTGAGAGCAGACTGGGATCACAGATGAGCCTGAATTCTTCTCCTCTTCTTTCCCCCCCAACCTTTCTCTCTAACACAGCACCAGGAAGGGACCCAGCTGCTGCCCACACTGCACAGCAAGCAAAGATTTATGAGCCATGACCACCAGGAACAAGCAGAAAAAATCTCCCCTTCCGCAATTTCAGCAAGGCTACAAACACCTGGGGAAATACAACTGGCTTATGGACACCACTCAGACCATCCCTGAATGCCTGCCTTTTTTGCTGGCCTCTTCCCAGCCCTCCCTTCTTTCTTCAGCTGGCTAACGTTCACTGGCCACAGCAAGAGAACCCCAAGCCCCCTCTGATGCTCAGCAGGACCTATCTGATGCCCTGGTCTGATACCAAGCAGCCGCCTGGGAGCCGTGGGCCTTATGCAGGATGGAAGCTGGACCTGCTGCAAGCCTCTTGCAGGGCTGGCCCCACGTAATCCCTCGTTAGGACTGCAGCAACCAAACTTCAACTCAACAGGCTGCCTTCTCCTCCNGACGGATCCCATGGAGCGTGGAGGTGTTGGCAAAAATCTGGATGCTGGAAGGCTGCAGGCTGCCCATGCTGCCTTCGCTGGTGCTGTCCTTCAGATCCATCAGGGACAGTTAGTTAAATCCTGGCACTGCTTTTTGGGTCAGTCTGTAGCTGGAACTGGGATCCGGATCTCTCCCCTCCCCTCTTGAAAGTAAGTAAACCCTTTTAGGGGTGGGAGAGAGAAGGAGACTCTCAGGCCGGCTGCTGTGAATTTATCCCACAAGCTCAGCAGTAGCTTCGCAGGGGTAAATATTTATATAAAATTCATTCAAACTCTCGCTCTTGATTTCCTCAGTGCGATAAGAAGGGCTGGTTTTATTTAGGGAGACACCAAGGTGATGTGGAAGAGATGTGGGTGGGCAGTGAAAGCTGAGCCAATGGAAATAAAGTCCTCCCCCTACACACACACACATGCACACACACACACGCACACACACGCCGAACGGAGATGAGATTAAGCGAGAGAGCGAGCTTAAAACAAGTTGAGGCAGCTCGCAGCTTGTTAACTAGTGCGTAAAGCCCAAGGATGCTGCTTCCCAGAGCTTTTGGACCGATCGGGTGATGCTCCCTGTGCTCCGGGGATACAAGCTGTTGGATTTAGGCATCTCTCCTCCTCCCCACCCCTCCATTTTGGGCAGGGCTCCAAGAAATACCACCCCAAAAACCCACCCTGTGCTGCTGATGTTATTTCCAAAGGCTTCTCTCAGGGAAAGGTGGGCAGCTAGTTCAGCAGGAGAAGTAGGAGAGGAAAAGACGGAGGAAAGGGAAAGGCTAAAAAAAAAGGAAAGGAGGGGGAATTGCTGCTCAGCTCCATGCGCACACATACGTGCACACTGAGCAGGGGAGAAAGCAATAGCGTGAAGCCTCTCCTCTGCCACACAGCAGCTCAGAGCAAAAAATCAGACAGGGCAGGACTCGGTGGGGAGAGGCAGTGGGAAGAGATGGGCTGCAGCATCTCTCATCTCTTCTGCCTCTGTCTCAGCGCTTCCCTTCACTTCTGGACTCTCCGCAGGGTGAATCGCTGAGAGCCGTGAGTCATGAATCGATCCGGAGCCCCGCGGCTGGGCGAGAGCCCAGGAGAGGGCAGGGAGAGGGGGCTGCGACCGGAGACCCCAGCTCCTGCTTGGGGGGTGAGTCCGTAAGCGGCCGTGCCTTGGAGGGGCCCGGGGGGGCTGTGCCGAGCCGCCTCTGTAGCCCCCCAGAGGAATCGGAAGACTTTTGGCCAGCAGGGTCTCCAGATGTTTTGTTTGCTGCTGAAAGGCAGCTGTGATGGATGCATTTGGGGAAGATGCTCCCAGATATGCATTCAGCCGGGAGGTTTGGAAGGAGGAGGTGAGGGGGGAGGCAAACAGGGAAAGGTTTCTTACCCAGGAGATACTGCAAAATCCTGTCACGATACCTCCCTGCATCCTTAGTGCATGCTGCAGGAGACAGGAATGAGTGGGGTTTGGCCCAGAGATGAAAGGTGTTGGGGTCTGAGCAGGGTAACTCCCCTCCATATTGTCTCAATGCATGGCAGTATTTTTGCCTGCTTTTGTTCAGATCCAAAAGAAAAGAACGGTTTCTGTTTCTGTACAGCCCCCAGCACCACAGTAGGTGAGGGTCCCAAGGGCCATGGTAGCACCCAGGAGGTGATTTGCCCAGCTTGGATGAGGTGGGAGCAGAGGGTCAAAGCACAGACAGAGCTGTCACAGTCTGAGGTGCAATGCCTAGCCACTCATGAAGTTACCTTAAGGACAAATCCCACAATTACCTGGGATGAAATGAGGCCAGTTTTTGTGTTTATAACCCCAAGTGTTGTTTCCATGAGAGCTGACCCTGAAAGAGCCTTTGCACTTTGCGCCATTTGGCCCCTTCAACACTTCAGATGCTTCACCCCCACTGATGGACCTGGGTTTCCTCAGGGACAGTAGGTGGCATGGCCATGAGCCACCCTGTCCTCCCTGACACTTTTCACCCTGAGATGAGGCAGTTTCAGCTTTTGCTACCTGCAAAGCCACATTTGGCATCGGCAGCCAGAGGCAAGCCCAGATGTGGCATCCTCCAGCATAGAGCATCCTATGGAAGCTCAAGCTACCTCTCAAGCTACTCAGCCCAGCATTGTTCTGTGGCAGCACAATGCTATCCTCTCTGTTTTACACTAGGGAAACTGAGGCAAAGAGAGGCCAAAGGACTTAAGAGCGGTCACCCAGAAAGCTTGCAGTACAGCCATGAGTTGAATTTACCAGTATGTCTTTCAGTGTACCAGGTTGCTGCCCTAAAGCTGAACTCTCCTTCCATAGCCAGCAGGCTCCAGGACTGTGCCGAGACAGTGGCCAGTCCTCAGAGACAGCTGGGGGGCAGAGGGAGCAGGAGCTGCCACCAGAGGCTGGTTTCCTCTTTGTACAAATCCACATCAGCCCTGAAAAGCAAAAAATGGTCCCTCCTCCTGCATCTCTGCTCATGACTGAAAGCCAGGCTCTCAATGCCAGCCCATCTGTGGCCAAACAGAGCTGTGCCCCTTCTTTATTAAGCAGAAATTCAGCCAAGGTGAGGCCTTACAGACCTCCTGCACCTTGTCATGCCCTTGCCAGGGAGGGTGGAGAAGACAGTGCTGAGCAGACCCAAACAACATGTGAACCAGAATTAAAGCAGCTGAGGACAGAGTGGCCACGGCACCCTTGTTCCTGGGCTTCAGCCCTCACTGCCTGCCTACTCTTGTGCTCACCATCTCCCCACAGCTGGGGACAAAACCATTCCCCCCCTAAATATTTCCTGACAGGAATGGACTCCCTTCCCCACCCATGACAAACCCATCTGCAAATCTCCCTCCTCTCCCTACTGTCTGCATTATTTGGCCTGCTGGGTTAATGCTTTCATTTGTTCACCATGCGCGCTGCCTTTACAATCCTGTTTCTGTAATTCATACTATATACCATCTGCTGCCTTTTATTATTTAACTATGTAGAGTGCTTATGCTGCAGTCCGGAGGAAGAAGCACCATGCCCAGCAGTGCTGCCGGGCACCGGCACTGGTTCACCAGGCTCCACTCCACTGCTCATGGGGTTGGGGACAAACCAGGGGGACAAATGCTCTCCGGTGAGTACCTGTGGCTCAGGTTGTGCCCAAGAACTGGCATCAGCCAGGGTGTCCTGAGAGCTGAGGAAAGCAGCTCTGGGCATGCCTGGGGCTGCACTATGGGATGACACCAGCCGGGATGGGGTAGATTGGTTGCAAGGGATGGTAAGGGGTGTTGGCACCTCTCGCCATCCATGTAAATGGCTTCTTTGCAGGTGGATGTGCATGGTAAGGACAAAGCAGCCTGGCCAGTCCCATAAAAGCCTCCGGGATGGCAAAGTCCAGCTAAGGAAACCTGCACTCCCCTTCTTTGGGGACACCCAGGGAATGGCAGTGCATCCCTAGGGGCTGTAGTAGCTTCTTTGGGAGCTTGTAGTCTAGCCTCAGCCCCTGAATATTCCTCACAGACCTCGCTGCTTCAAATATCCTTCAGAAAGGTGGACAGAGAAGCCAGGCAGGGCCAGAAGATGTGTTCCTCGGGAAAATCCCTTTTTTTTCCCCTTTGCAGGGATCTGGTGGTGGGCAGCAGTGCCAGGGTGGCTGAAGGACACAGGGAGCAGAGCTAGAGCCTTCTTTCGTTTGCACAGCCTGTGCCTGCCCTCTTGTGTCTCAAGCCCGTGCTGCACTGCTCAGGGTGAGGGATCCCAGCTCCAAAATATGTGGGAAACAGGTTTATTCGGGGAGGGAGAAGAGAAGGAGAGGGGTTCCCCACCTGTGTGAGCCCCTCTGCTTCCACAGCCCCACCTGAGCCCTCCCAGAAGCATGTCCCAGGGAAAGGATTTGCACTGGGAAAGTCAGGACTGGCCTTACAGGCAAAGCAAAGGGGTTTTTAAAAAATAAAAGGTGATTCTTTGGCCCCCTCTGTGGTTTCAGCATATGGTCTCCACTGCCCTGGGCCAGAGCCCTCTCCTTAGCACTGGAGATTGCTGCGTTTTCTGCCAATTTGTTGTTTTTATGTTTCTCTCTGGGCTTGATTCAGAAAACAAAAAAGAAGAAAAGAAAAAGCAATGGTGGTTGCAGTCCAGGAGAGTGGTTCATCTTCCCTGGCCCAGCTGCAAATCATTTGTGTGGTTGCATTGAGCACCAGGAAAATGTCCCCATCAGTGTCCCACTCTCTTTTCAGTTTCACAGGATGCTGCCTTTTGGGCCCTTTGGGCATCTCCAAGGGCTTTGCAAAAAAGGACAACAGGCATTTGGAGGGCAAGCCAGGGAGCAGTTCGCCCATGATGACAACACCTGGAAAAAGAAGGATTTTGCTCAAGATGAGCATGGTCCTACAAGTCTTCCTCTATTTCTCAGCCTTTCCCTGACCTTTTTGGACCCTCTTGTCACCTAACTGCTTATTGCCAGTATCTTCAAACTGTTGGGGACCCAGAGCTCCACTTAGCAGAGACAGCTTGGCCGCTTAAATGATCCTGCCTTTCCAAATGGGAACATAATGTTGAATGCTGATGTTTCCCCTGAAATTAAAACCCATCCCTTCCAAAGTAGCTTTGGCTCCATTAAATGGCTTTTTAATATATATAGAAAATTGAAATTTTGATTGGATTTCAATGTATTTAATATTATGCTTGGATTTATAATGGGGTATAAAATGAAAGCAATTAAAGAGGAAAAATGTCTCCTTGAAAGAAACCCAGAAATATTCAAATGGCTGCATATTGGGAAACACCCTCTAAAGGAAGGTGTTGGAAGACAACAAAATGCTCTGTTTTGATACCCCTGCCCCCCAAAGAAAGGTGCTGATAAAAACATCATATCGACACAGAGTTGAATCAGCATTTTCCAGTGGAAGA